>CM071926.1:54964697-55043445 GCA_016081115.2 Rehmannia glutinosa | reverse complement strand
GTCGAACATGACCATACCTCTTCTTGGAGCTTGATGTTGGTAAAAAGTTCTCTCTTTCCGGTCATATGGCATGAACATCCGCCGTCCACGAGCCATTTTGAATCTTCCATTGTTGTTATAGCCCCTATAACCTACAAAGGAATTATTTTTAGGTACCCTATAATTTTGGGGTCCATGGGGTTAGCCTTGAGACCTTTAGGTCTCCAATAATAGCTAAAATTATTCTTCAATTTACAATTGCTAGCATAGTGTCCATTCTTACCACAATAAAAACAAGTAATAATACGAGGACTACTAGCACGTACAAAGGTTGGACCTTGGTCTTTTTCTTAAAAGCATTTTGAAAAGGTTTATAACCAAGTCCTAATTTAGAATGCTCACCTCTTTGTGCATCTAAAATTTTTGTGACTTTATCCGTACTTAAATTGAATCGATGCATATCCTTTTTCAAATTTTCAATATCATTTGTGAGCGTTTGTTTTTCGGTTTCAAGAGTACGGACCATAGTAAGAGTAATAGCATGAGCTTTATCAAGAGAGTCATAAGAAGTAAATAATTTATCCTTTTCTAGTTTAAGCTCTTTATGCTCCTTTTTCAAATTCTTGTATTTAACAATCAAATTTTGAAACTCATTTTGCAATTCATCAAAATCACATTGTAATTCATCAACTAGGGAAGAAGATGAAGCATTAGAGCGCCTCGGTATTTTCATCGTCTATGGCCATAAGACCATGTTTGGATTCTCCTTCCTCGTCGGTTGTTTCAAGTAATTCATCCTAAGTTTTGACGTCCGCATTTAATGCCTTCTTTTCGGAAAAGGCTTTTTCTTCTTTTGTTCCTCTTCCGCTAATTTTGGGCAATCGGCTATGTAGTGTCTTGATTTTCCGCATTTGAAGCAAGAATTGTCTCTTGGCTTTCTTGCTTTATTTTTGTTTACAAATTTTGAAAATTTTCTAACAAGAGCCGCCGTTTCTTCATCATCCTCATCACTAGCATAATAAACATTATTAGAAGAAGATGCTAAGCCTTTAATAATATTTTGCGTACACCGATTTAGAGGTGAATGGTTGAGAATTTTTCCTCTCCTCGAGATATACTTCATAAATGAGGAGGTTCCCAATGAGCTCATCAAACTTGAGTGTCTCAAGATTTTGAACTTCCGTGATTGCCGTCCCTTTTCGGACCATGAGCCGGGAAGGGCGTTTAATACCTTGGTCACCTTGTCTTCTTCGGAGATGACCTTTCCAAGAGCCACAAGAGGATTGACAATGTTGTCAAGCCTTTCCACCATTTTTGATATGCTTTCACCATCATGCATATTGAAATTTTCAAAGTCTTTCACAAGCATTGTTTTTCTTGCTTGCTTTACTTTCTTTGTGCCCTCATAAATGGTTTCTAATTTTTCCAAACTTCATGTGCCGACCGTATGCCTCTTATGCGATTATATTCGGTGGCGGTAAAGAGAGCAATGTAAAATATTTAAGGCCTTACCATTTAGAGAGAAAACTTTCTTGTCATTTTCATCGTACTCCTTGAATGGCTTGGGAGTAGTGGTACCATCCTCCAATTTTGTTGTTGGTTGAGCAACTCCTTCAATGACCACAATCCAAATATCAAATCCGCATCCTTGTAGAAAGCACTCCATGCGGTCTTTCCAAAATGCGTAGTTGTTGGCGTCGAATAGTGGTGGCTTGTTGGTGGAGGCGCCTAGGTGGTGAGATAAGCTTCATTCGTAGTCATGGATCTTTCCTCTTTACTCGGAACGAGCTTAGCCAAAGAGTTTGGCTCGATACCACTTGTTAGTCCAGTGGATACGATAATCTGAGGGGGTGAATAGATTATCGATTTTCGCAAATCACCCTCTTTTTCGAATCAACAAGTAAATGACAAGAATGTAAATACGGAAATTAAACAACACTCGTTGATTTAAAGAGGTTCAACCCACCTAGGGCCTAATCCTCTACCACCCCAAAGATATCCGGGATGGATTTCAAAAAAGAAAAAGATTTTATTAATTACCACAATTAATACAACACCTTGAGGATCACCACAATCCTCTTACAACACCTTGAGGAGATTACCACAATCTTCCTTCACCACCTTTGAAGAGTACCACACTCTTCAAACACCTATCACCTAAATCACCCAAGTGTATTCTTACCACAAGAATACTCACAAGGATGTCTTGTGTTGAATGATGGACAAAATTCAAGATACAACTCTATGAAACCAATACAAAGATTGAGTGCAAGTGTAATCAAGAATCAAAAAGCCAGACCTCAAAGATGTGCAAGTGAAAGTACTTAGCTATTACAACAAGAATGTAAAAATGAAAGCTTGAACAATTTGCGATTTCTTGTTGTGTATTTTGCTTGTATGTCTTGTTTCTTGTGTCTTCAATTCATCCTCTATTTATAGGGAAGCTTCACCAACATAGGCTCCCAACATAGGCTCCTCTATCTTCACTTTTGTCTACAAAAAAGAAGATCACAAGATGTAGAAATATTGTACAAAATTGAAAAGCAAATCTTGTTGTCACAGATTGCAACGGTTGGAATTTTCTTTGTCAAAAAATAACATAGGCGGCCAGGGTTGCCCTGTTGAAGATTTCGACCGTTTTAAAAAATAGTGCGATCCAGGTAGGGGTTGCGGGGGTGCGATCGGTCGGAGGGGTTCGGCCAGGTCGCCAGGTGCGACCGGTCGGCCCTCCACTGGACCGTCCCCTGCTCCATTTTTCAAGTCCGTAAGTTCTGCTTTCATGTTTTCTTATCTTGGTCAGGTCGAGTTTGGGCGGGTCGACTCCCCTTTGAAATGTTGTCCGATTTGTTTCAAAAATAAACTTCAAGAAATACTCCAAAAAATTAGTAAAAACATTTTAAATCATTTGGGAGTATTTAGACAACATTTATAAACATAGTTTTGGTGTAAAAACCAATTTAAACAAAACCATCAAAAGTGTTGTCCAATTTTTATCAAATTAAAAACTCTAAGAAATATTCCAAAAATTAGTAAAAACATTTGAAATCATTTAGGAGTATTTGGACAACATATAAAAACATTGTTTTGGTATAAAATCTTATTAAAACAAAATCATCAAAATCTTGATAAAAACATTTATCTAACACTCATTAGACTTCACAAATTCTCAATAAATCCCTTTGAGGGGAAACCTAAATCGTGCGACTTGATTCTCCACGTGAGAACACATATTCTCGAACTTACATAAGCACAGACCCACTAATTTGGGTTTGTTACCAAACTAAAGCGCATACGAGGTTGAAGAATCATTTGGAGACACAAATTTTATGATATAGGCAACAACAAGATACAAAAATCAATTTGCGCCATCATAAATCTAACCATTTTGAAGTGATTGTCCCTTCTTCGCAAGCTCATATAGCTGCAAAGTATTTGGAACCATCACTCAACCTGCAAGTTTATTTCCTTCGACTGTGTGCCCAAACTAACTAGACACACTATTCCCGCTCCCTATTAGCACATCTTCATCTGTCAAGAATCGCTCAAAGCAATTTGGTGCTTCTAACTGATGAGAGTGAGAATGTACTAACTTATAGCGTAAATAGCAATGAAAGAAAATATAATGCGTTAATTTTGTGCCTCACGCTCATTAATATGCACTCAATTTAGTGGACTTGGCTTTAAAGGAAAAAATAGTCATCATTCATTCTTCCAGCAGGCTTATCCCGCTTGAATAAAAATTATGCAGAGGGAGATTGACCTTAGCGAGTTAGACAATAAAGCCTCCTCGAGCTAATACAGTCGTCCTCCTAACCTCATGTACCACGATATCATTAGAAGATCTAAAAGAAATACTATCTAAAGCCAAGCATTACAAAGAAAAGATAGACAAGTCTTCTCACTCAACAAATATCTTACAAGTACATTTATCCGCGTAAGACTATATCGACACATCAAGTTGCTCACACCAACTGTTGAGCTTGAGGTGACTCTTTTTAGCCTCCTCTTGTGCGTTCTATAGCTGCACAACCCGATAATAGTCATACACATTTGCTCAATCTCAAAATCACATGCTAAGTCAACCAATATCTACAATCCACCCATGGAGAGATTTGGAAATGTTAGCGAAAAAATAAGAGAGCAAATAAATAGTCAAACTTCATCTCAGTACAACTACGAGCGAAGTTATCAATCTCATAAGTGCACTTAATATTTGTTGATACTTAATTGCCTCATTCAATAAGGTGATCACAAGACTTATTGTCACTTTATGGATCAATTTATAGTTCTAGTTTTTGCTTTTGCTCTCGTCAAGTTACATTATGCTTGTTCCAACATCACCCGAGTTGGTTTATGTTGGTCAGCACAAGCGACAAGTGCACTCACTTGTGTATTTCTCAACTTTTTATAATCAGCCTCTACATAGGCGATTTTCTTTAATAATAACACAAGTTACTAATATCTTTAATTCAACTCAAGTAGCGAATTTGGCTAACTAGAGTATTTACTTGGGAATAAGCTCATATTCCAAAAATAGAGCTTAAACTCTTTTATTAAATTTGCAGCTTAAACAAATTAAAGCACAAAATTAATTCTTGATCCATAAGTATATCATCGGCATCCCAACTATGATTATTTCGGGCAATTAAGTTCTTACATTTGCGGCTTAAATAAATAAAGTGCAAATTATTTCTTTAATCCACAATAATATTGTCCGTGTCTAAGTCGCGATAATCTTTTGGATACTTTGTCTATTTTCATGCTAAATTGGCTAAACTAAAGTTGGTGAGTTTGGTCTAAACACATTTCAATAATTTGCGCAAACAATTAGGTACTGATATAAAAATTATATTCTACATCCAAGTCATATTTATTATTTTCTTCAATTCAATGAGATCGAAAATTTGCCACCAAGGCTAGTAATCATCTCCCATCGAATTGAAGATCACAATAAAAATTACTGATCCATGAATAAAATTATCGATGTCCATAAATAAATCATGCATGCAACCATGCGATATAAGTAACTACCAAAAACAATATAGCCCCCATGGGCGACATTGACATATGGTGCATCATGTGGAGATAATTTAGACCAATGGTGTGATAAAACAAAAAATATCCTCGTAAAATTGATGTTACATAGCATCCAAAATTGGCTCAATGAATATATGCCTCGAAAAAAAATAAAAAAAATACACATTTTCAAGGCCTACTACATCAATCTTGAAAAAGAAAAAAACATAAATGAGGATATTGAATTACCACCATTGTAAAAAATTAACTCTCACAAAAAATATTAATATAAAACAGTAAACATTCACATACATGAGCACCCATATGTCAATGTCCATAAGTTCCAACAAAATTAATTGCAACTCAAAAAAAATTGCATACACATAAGCAATTAATAAAGCATGCAACCCATGAATTAAAAATCACATAAAATAATTTTGCTTGCACCTCAATGCGCAATTTTTTTTCAAGCACTAAATTGCGCAAAATATTTTTATATGCATTAACACTATAACAAATAAATAATGCACAAAAATAATTTTGCATGCGCCCCAACGCGCAAAAAATAGTATAATAAGAAATCTTCTTGGCCTAGTGGTGAGCATGCAAAAAGATATAAAAAAATATATTAAAAGGTATAGGGTTCAAATCCATGTAAGACCAACAATCCCTTTAATTGTTTTTAATTTTATAACAAAGGAATACACCAATTAGGCTACTACTCAGTGCCACTACATCTGCCCGCATGGCAGCCTAAGTCACCAATACCATCCGTGTGGCGTCTAAGTCGCCACATCACGCCACATAGGTGACGCATGGCAACCACATGGCGCCAATTAACATGCACATCCAATCAGTGCTTGCCACATGTGATTTTTAAAAAAATAAAATGAAAAAACACACAGCACCTCGAGCACCATACAAAACCGTCGCGCGTACAAGTCAAGCAGCGCAAGAGAAATTGCAAAATCGCATTCAGCCCACGCCAAAATCAAAGGCCAAATAAGGTTTAGATATACAACATAATTTACACGCATATCGAGGCAACTTTTTGTTTTTATCTCAAAAACTTTAATCGCCATAACTTATTTGTTTTAAATCCGATTTACATGTATAATATATCAAATTAATCAATTTTTCGAGATCTACAATTTGACACCAATATTGCATATGCAAAAACGGAAACAATAGGTTCGAATTATATCTGATTCGAATTTTTAAAATAAAAATCAAATCACATATATCATTAAACTCAAGACATCAATAGACGATTTGATCTAACTTTATTGGCTCGATGTTGTTAGCAAATATGGGTGAAAAATAAATCACATATTTGCACATATAAGTTGGATCGAGTATACTATTTCTTGGAATGTCGATCCACTTAGCCAGGATTGAGCCCGTCTACAAGCCTCATTGTGATCCATGAGTAAGCCATCATCAAGCCTTCTCTTTGGTTGAACCTCGAACAACGAACGAACCCCGTAGATTGGTTGAACCACGAACAAGATCACGAACCGCCTTTCTCGTAGGTGTAAATAATTACTAGAATTATTTACTTGGGTGTGCACACCTTAAACCCTTGGAGAACTTTGGTGATGCTCCAAGAAGAAAACCGTATAGAGAAGTTTTAGGAGAGAGATAATTCTTTCTATGTGTAGGAGACGGTCTCATGACTTAGTCTGATTGTAGGGAGAGATATCAATATATATCTCAATCCTCTGTATCAGTTAGAGTCCTGATGGGAGAGGTTTCTAGATAAACCTCATCTAAATAGGATTCTCTATTATCTGAAATGTGGATACAACCCAATTGCACCTAATATCTCCCACTGATACATATTTGACTCGACTCATTCGGATCACATCCTCATAGTTCTTATCTCACGTCTCTTCTTTCATACAGGGAATAAGGCGTGCGACCAAGCGAGAAAGCAAAGGTGAAGTGAGTTATATTAAGTCGTCACCAAACTAACATAACCCTACAACTCAATAACTCGCTATGTACCCCAAACCAAGTGGTCGCACCCAATCAAGCACTATGAAATAATAATACTCACCAAACATGTTTGTTAAGCTTGTAGTCAACACTTCAAATCAAAATATAAGTGTGATCACAATGCGATTCGATGGTTCTTTTTACTAATTTCATATTGAGTTGTTATATACAATTATGTTAAATACTAAGTTCAAATTGTGTTTTATTAAGTAAAATTAAAAATTATGCGATTTAAAGTGATCGGGAGGGCTTGCAGGCAGTGTTGCGACTTTAATAAACAAAAAATTATGTGATTAAATATTGTTGGGCAAAAACGACATTTAATTATTTAATATATAATTTGATTTATATATTAATTTAAGGTGAAATTACACAAAATACTCTTAATTTTGACCGAATCCCCAAAATACCAACACATCTCATTTCTATCTTTTTCATTACTTTTTTATAGTCTTTTTTTAATTTTTCCCTAAAATACGTTGTGCAGTCTTTTCGTGTCCAATCTATCATTTTTCTCTCCATGTCTCTTCATCTCGACTCCTCGAGTTCCCGCGCTGCATGTCCGCTATTTTTAGCCAGCTTGGTGTGTGATTCTGGCAACTGCTTCATTAACTTCTCCGTATTCATCTCCAGAAACCGTTTATGTAAACTGCTATGTTTTTGAATTTTTTTTTTGTGTGGTTTTTGATTTCGTATTTATATCATGGCTTCGAAGAAACTCTTTCTACTTCGACTAAAAATGGAGAAAAAGGCCGATGCTAGTTCAAGAGTTTTGAGAAGTGGTTCAAAATCTGAAGCCCTAGTTCCTTTATCGTCTAAAAAGAGGAAGATGAAACCTGGCGATGATGTTGGAAAACATGTTGTTAAGGCAAAATCTCCTAAAAAGAATTCTGTTGGTTTTAGAGGCGTGGACATTGCTGAGGTATATTGTTTTCTTCTTTATTTACTGAATCTATTTTTGTTATTTAGTGTTCTATGATTTTTGTTTTGTTTTTGTTTCTGTGTTGTTTCTGGTGTGTTTCTATGTTGTTGATATGTTATTTTTATTACTTTTCAAATTTTTCTGTACAAGATGTGTTGTTTATTTGTTGTTTCCTTGTTGTTTCTAGGGTTATAAATATATGATTGATCAAAAAGATGGTACATGCTAGGATAAACACCGGTTTTCTTTTGAAGTGATTAAAAATTTGAAGGACAAGTTATCCCAACCGCAGTTGGATGCATTTAGGCGTATGTGTTTCGGTTATTTTCTGGACATGGATGAAGTTAATTACCAAAATCAACTTGTGCATTCGTTGTTGAAGAGGCAGGTTGTTCATTCGCGGAAGGATGAAATACTAGTGTCTATTTGTGGGAAAATTTTGAGATTTGGTATTGGGGAGTTTGCCCTGGTCATGGGGATGAAGTATGTTGGGAATATGCCCTCTGTTCGTGAGGATGGTGTTATTTCCGAGTTCTTCCGAGAAGTATTTTTGGCACAATGAAATTTACTAGGAAGTCGATCGAGGAGTGTTTTAGATTACAAGTGTGGGGGGGATAACGATGATGATGCCGTGAAGATGGCGTTGTTGTATTTTTTGCATTTTTTCTCTTTTCTTCTTCCTCGGGACTTCGTGAACATGACTTTTTTGATTTAGTTGATAGTGAATATCTTAACACATATCCCTGGGGGAGGGATTTGTTTGACCTGACAATCAGAGAACCGAGGGAACAAGTGCTCCACATGAAGCAGCCTCAGGATGAGGATTTGAAGCCTGCTACTAAACGCACTAAATTTTATAGAATTAAAGGCTTTCCTCTAGCCTTCCAGATATGGTTCTATGAATGTTGTTCAGAGATAAACAATAAAATTTGCAATCGTATCGGGCAGAGTATCTCGTATTATGAATTGGGGTTGTCCATTGTCTGATAGAGATAAGAATTTGAGGTCTGATGATCTCGATATTATGATTTTCAACCGTTCTGCGGAACAGGTAATACATTACTTTTTTTTTTGTTTCTCTTTTGTTTCATAACTGTTTATTTGTTGTTTCTAATTTTTTTTCTTTGTTTGTTTTCCTTTTGTTTTAGTTGAAGTTGATGAATATTTGGCCATCAGATGAAGAGAGGTTGCATTTGGATATTACAACCTTTTTTGATGAGTCCAAGTATTCGTTTGATTCTGTTGATGGGGACTTTGTCATTGGTAAGTCGAAGAGGAAGGAGCCGGATGTTGTGTTGGAATCGAACTACACGTTAGATGATGTTGTTCGGAAGCAGGATAAATTGTCGAAGGAGTTGAAGGTTTTGAAGAACTCCGTTAACAAAATCTTGGAAGAGCAGTTTAAAACTGTTCTCTTTGAGTTGTCTGCCATTAAGGGGAAACTTCAGGTAACCTTATTTTTTTTCTCCCCCCTGTGTTTCGTTATTTTTTTGTCTTTGTTTCTTGTTTGTTTGGATTTATAATGTTTTTCATTTTTGCTTTTTAAGCTGGTGATGGGTTGGATGAAGCTGGCAAGATTGTTGGAGTGTAAGATAATAAAATGTTGTCAGCGTCGGCTTCAGAGTCTAAGAAGGAGTCAATGGGAGTGGATGATCAAAATGTTAAAACTCATGTTGTGCCATTTTCTAAGGAGGTTGTTGATCCTGCTAGTTTGGAAAGCACTGAGCGAACCAGTAATCCCCTGGCTGGCGGACAGTTTGAAAAAAAATCAGAGGCTGTTGAAGGTGGCAATATTGGTGGTGATGTTGGGGTTGAGTCTGTGGTTGAAGGGATTGGTAATGAGGTTGAGGGAATTGCTGCTGGTGGTGAAGTTAATTTGTCGGTGGATAAAAGGGGTTAGTATGTAAGTCCAAGCGGCTACGATAATCTAGAGTGGGGGGGTGAATAGATTATCTCCATCATTTCGATTTCGCCCTTTTTTTTCGAACCAAATGCTCAAACACAATAATAAAGGTGCGGAATGTAAACAACACACGTCGATTTAAAGAGGTTCAACCCACCTAGGGCCTAATCCTCTACCACCCCAGTATATCCGGGATGGATTTCAAAAAGAAAAAGAATTTTATTAATTACCAAAATTAATACAAATTCAACTTACAACACCTTGAAGAGCACCACACTCTTCTTCAACACCACCTTTGGAGATTACCACAATCTCCCTTTGAAGATTACCACAATCTTCCTTCAACGGCACCTTGTGAAGATTACCACAATCTTCAACCTTGAAGAATACCAAATTCTTCAACACCTCAATAAGAAGATCACCACAATCTTCTTGCACCTATCACCTAGATCATCCAAGTGTGTTCTTACCACAAGAACACTCACAAGGATATCTTGTGTTGAATGATAACCAAAAATCAAGATTACAACTCGATAATGAATATTACAATTTGAGTGCAAAGTGTAATCAAGAATAGCACTAGACCTCAAAGATGTGAAAGTGATAAGCTAGGCAAATTTACAACAAGAATAATAACAATGAAAGACCAAGTATTTGTTTGAAGTGTATCTTGTTGTGTTGTATCTCAATTGTTGTATTGGTTGCTCCAAGACTTCCTCTATTTATAGAAGATGATTGATCAAGCATAGACTCCTCTTGGGGATTGAAAATCTCTGAGAAAAATACAATTAAAATCAAGAATATACTGTTAGAAATCAATCCCACAATTTAAGGAAATGTGTCTCTTTGTCAAACGGTCATATGTTTTCTTTGTCAAAGCAGAGGCGGCACGGCCGCAGAAATAAGAGATTTGAAGAACACTTTGAAAAAATCAACAGGGCGACCGGTCGACATAGGCTTCGACCGGTCGACCCCTGTCTCAACCGGTCCCCCTAAGTGTTTTGTTGAAGAAAACTTGTTCTGTTTCAGAAGAACGTTCAGTAGTCGGTCGACGCCGGGCGGCCGACATGCACGGTCGACTGACCGTTTTTCACTGCCATCTCATTTTTTTGTTCCAAAAACATCTTCAGGTACGGGTTGCCCTATAGGGCGACCGGTCGACCACGAGACAGAAATGTTGTCCAATTTTTGTCGAAAATAAAACCCAAGAAATACTCCGAAAATTTAGTAAAAATATTTTAAACCACTCGGAAGTATTTAGACAACATTTAGGAACCTTGTTTAGACGTAAAAACCCATTGACAAAAAATCATTAAAAGTGTTGTCCAATATTATCGAAAATAAACTTAAGGAAATACTCCGGAAAATATTAAAACCATTTAAAATCATTTAGGAGTATTTGGACAACCTTTAAAGACATTGTTTTGGTGACAAAATAAAATCATCAAAATTAAGATAAAAACATGTACCAAACAATCTCCCCCTTTTTGATGATTACAAACCAAAATAATTTTTACACAAACTAAGAGAGCAATTTTAGAAATGATTTTCCGGTAAAAACATTTGACCGTTTGGAAGCAACCAAAATTTCCAAAAATATTAAAGCAACCAAGTAGGGAGTAAATATATTCAATAATAAGCACAAGCTCCCCCTATCAACAAGCATATCAAGAATATGTAAAAGCAATTTTCCATAAGCTAAAAACTTTAGCTTTTGCAATTTGTTCAAGAGCTTATAAGCTCCCCCTGTCACAAAACATCATTAAACAATTATATACGTCCATCAAGCAACTATTGGACTAAAAATGAATCACAACTTATGGCTGTGAGAATTAAAAGAGATAGTATATAGCCCTTGTAAATGTTTCAAGCCAAAGAATTTTCATATCATCATCAATCATCCTCATTTCAAAGCTCAATAAGATCATATGCAAAATATTCAACATTTGTCCATCAAATAAGAAGCTCAACAAAGAGATTCTCAAGGGTTCAACCCAATTGAGATAATATAAGCCAAAAAGGATCAAGGCATTACAAATGCCAAAAATTAGAGCTTCCATCAAGTGATACAAGTCATGCTTTAAGCAATACATGTATGATATATAAAATGTCCCAGCATATCCATCTAAGCATAATGATCAAAACATTAAAAGAAGCACTTTTACCATTAAGTACTTCATACCAATTATCAAACAATGCTAAATAAGAGTATTTTTACCATCATATACTCCATCAATATCATGATCATCCAAAGGTCATTATCAACTTGCAATTTTAATCCTTTCAAGAAAACACGCAAATATCATTAGTGCAAAAGAGTTTTACAATAGTTCATAAAGCAACATGAATGAAAATGCTAGAAAGTAAAGGGGGTGGGGACATCAATCCTCGTCCGAGGAGAAGCAAGATCCGGGAATAAAGTCCTTGATGAATTTCTTCAACTTGCCGATAGACTTTTGCATTTTGGAGGTCTTTTGCTCCAAAGCCTCATACATCGTTTCATGAAAAGCCCTCATCTCATCAAATTCGGCTTGGGTATACCTCCTAGGCGGTTGAGCACCGGTATTACCCTCCGGATTGCTCGGTTCACCTTCCTCCGCCAATCTTGCGGCCTCGGTGTCATCAAAGTAGTCATTAGGATCGGGAGAATCTTGACCTCTTCATCTAGCCATTTTAGTTGGTCGGATGTCCATATTCTTGCGCATAGTGACCATTTGGGAGATGTTATCAATGTCAAAGTCATTTTGATATACCTCCGAGTTACACTCCGACGAAGGTAGTCCCGATTGTATAAGAAGTTTACAAATCCAATTTCCCATAACCAACTTCTTATTACCTTGAGTGATGGACTCAATTAGACATTGAATAAGTATGGCGCCAAAGTTAAGTGGTTCCCTCCTAGCAATCTTATAAGTCAAAAAGTAATCCATGTTGCTAGGCATCTTTCCCGACTTACCACAAATGCAATATGCGACAATGACCGATAAAATACGATGCTCAAGTGTCATTGCCAACAATGAATACTTTGGCCATACTCCCAAATACGTCTTAACTTCTTTCATCGACACCCCCAACATTTCATCATTCCAAGTCCCACAAGAGAAATAATCCCAACCTCCTTCTCTAACATGTAAAAGCCGACAAATATCATTGGGAGTCCATCTAAAATGACGACCCCTTATAAAAGAATTTACGGCAATCGGCTTTCTTTCAACATCATATTGCACCCACATATTAGCATAAAAATGTTGGATAATATCATCATCATACAAAGCATAAGCTTGCTCCCATAAATACATCCAACCTTGCTCCTCAAAGAATCCTCTAATGGTAGGATATTCATTTGTAAATGAACTAAAACGACACATTTTAGTCCGAGCAATAGATTTTCCTCCCATCCCCGAATCCTCATAGTACCATTCCGCATACTTATTGATGAAATTAAGAACATTGTGGGAATGAGGAGCTTGAGGAATAAAAGATTTTTTACCTTTCGCCCAACGGAAATTTTGGAGCGAAATTATTCCACGGAGCTCGGTAATTTGGGCCCGAGAGAGAACGGGATTTTGAACATCATCACCTTCTTGAGCCACGTTTCTCTGAGCGGCTCGAATATCCATTTGTTCGGCTTCTTCTTGCCGAATTCTCGAAGAGCCCTCTCCGCTTCTTCTACGCTTGGAGATGGGATTTCGACCGGTGGAATTCTTTGGGGGAGCCATATATGTAAGATTCTTGTGAAAATAAGAGGATTAGCAACAAGAATCGTGAAAAATGATGAAGAATTGAAGATTTTTGAGGAAGGGGTGAACGTTTCTCGCAAGGTTTTGAAGGATTTTTTCGTCTGTTTAAAACTGAAGACAAAACGTTTTAACCTTGTAGAATAAGCCTGGGCGACCGGTCGAGGTAGGGGGCGACCGGTCGACGTGCAGGGCGACCGGTCGCCCCTGCTTTGATCGTCCCAATGCAATTTTTCATTCCCCAGATATTTCCAAAATCGATTTTTCACCTCAAAAGTTTTAAAACTTTGCAAAAAGATAATATTGAATCAAGTTCAACAAATACGTGTTTCGGGAAAACATATATATGAGAAAATCGAGACTTAACAAGTAGTGCCCTTTTAAGAGAATATTTGCAAAATCGGTTAGGGGCATTTAAGGGGTTAAAATGAAATATCTTGAAAGATATGTGCGTAAGCATAATATCGAGTTCTAAGATAAATACGAGAGAACATACCTCGATAGTTTAAGAAACTTGATGACGAAATAGCCAATGAATATGAGATATATATATCCTACACATTTCTTAAACAAAATTCGCACAAAAACACAAGTGTAGGCAAGTAATAGGAGATATCAAAACAAATGCTTATGCTATAAAAATTCATAAGAGATAATAAACCACATAAGTCTAATTAAATGCACAAGATTTTAGAAATATCATGCAAGGTCTTCTTTTAAAAATTTTGAAAATATAAATAAGTTTTTGAAGACCTTAATTTAAAATAAATACTAGAAAACTCATTTTACAATTAAGACATAATTAAAAACATGCATAGAGTAAAATGCATATATACATGGGGAGATACGGTTTACCAATTACGCCGTTTCCATGGGTTGTGTCTTTCCCATTTTTGTTTATATCCTCTTCTTGGAAATTGGCTTTGTTGAGAATAGTTTCTCCTTCTTTGACCAAATGAAACGATCATTTGATGCCTTCTTGGTGGTATGAATTTTCTTCGATCATTATTACGCTGGGTACCTAATATGACATTATTTTGTGGTACCCTCAAGTGTTTGGGTCCTTTAGGATTAGCTTTGAGATTTTTAGATCTTCAATAATGATTAGAGCTATTTCTAGCCCGACAAGTATTAGCCGTATGACCCTTTTTACTGCAATAGAAACATGTAATAATTCTAGGAGCATAATGACCAATGTGCTTAGAGACTTGATTCTTTTTCATGTGATTGACACCCTTAGGCTTATGATCAAGTTCTAGTTTCGAATTATCACAACAATCAACAATTTCATCGGTACTCAAGTCGGATTTAGATAAATCCTTTTTCATGCAATTAATATCCTCAACGAGAGTACTATTTTCTTTATCAAGGTTTCTAACCTTGTCAAGTGTGGTGGTGTGAGCACATGATAGTGATTCATAGGAAGTAAATAAACTATCCTTATCATTTTTCAAAACATTGAATTCCTTTTTCAAATTTTTGTATTTAACAAGCTTTGGAATTCATTTTGAAGTTCATCATAATCATTTTTCAAATCACTATAATCATTTTGTATAACGATATCATAGGAAGTAGAGGGTTTAAGACATACCTCATTTTCTTCTTCGATGCCCATAAAACAATATTCAACTTCTTCATAGTTGGAAGTTGTAAGAGGCTTGTTCCTTAGATTTGAGCTTGTATGACCTTGAGAAGTAGATGCTTTTGTTTGACTCCTTTCATTTGCAAATACTCCATAGATGGCTTCTAATTTTTGCCATACTTTATGTGCCGATCGAATTCCTACAATATGTTCATATTCCAAATTAGTAAATGAACAATACAAAATATTTAGAGCACTTTACCGTTTAAGGAGATGATTTTCTTCTCTTCATCATTGAGCTCTTTGAATCCTTTGGAGGTGTGTGGTGTGTCTATCATCGGAATGGATTCTCCATTTATGATGATATTCCATAAATCGAACCCGCAACCTTGTAGATAACATTCCATTCTTTCTTTCCAAAAATATAAAATTTTTGGAATCAAATAGTGGTGGCTTGGTGGTGGAGGTGCGGATAGATGAGCTTCGTTCAGTAGCCGACGATCGTTTCTCTTCACTCGCGATGTGAAACGAGCTTGCCAAAGAGTTTGGCTCGATACCACTTGTAAGTCCGGCGGCTACGATAATCTAGAGGGGGTGAATAGATTATCTCCATCTTTTCGATTTCGCCCTGTTTTTTCGAACCAAATGCTCAAACACAATAATAAAGGTGCGGAATGTAAACAACACACGTCGATTTAAAGAGATTCAACCCACCTAGGGCCTAATCCTCTACCACCCCAAAGATATCAGGGATGGATTTCAAAAAGAAAAAGAATTTTATTAATTACCAAAATTAATACAAATTCAACTTACAACACCTTGAAGAGCACCACACTCTTCTTCAACACCACCTTTGGAGATTACCACAATCTCCTTTGAAGATTACCACAATCTTCCTTCAACGGCACCTTGTGAAGATTACCACAATCTTCAACCTTGAAGAATACCAAATTATCTTCAACACCTCAATAAGAAGATCACCACAATCTTCTTGCACCTATCACCTAGATCATCCAAGTGTGTTCTTACCACAAGAACACTCACAAGGATATCTTGTGTTGAATGATAACCAAAAATCAAGATTACAACTCAATAATGAATATTACAATTTGAGTGCAAAGTGTAATCAAGAATAGCCTAGACCTCAAAGATGTGAAATTGATAAGCTAGGCAGATTTACAACAAGAATAATAACAATGAAAGACCAAGTATTTGTTTGGAGTGTATCTTGTTGTGTTGTATCTCAATTGTTGTATTGGTTGCTCCAAGACTTCCTCTATTTATAGAAGATGATTGATCAATCATAGGCTCCTCTTGGGGATTGAAAATCTACTGAGAACAATACAATTAAAATCAAGAATATAGTTGTTAGAAATCAATCCCACAATTTAAGAAAATGTGTCTCGTCAAACGGTCATATTTTTTTTTGTCAAAGCACACTGCAGGCGACGGTCGCACGAAATAAGAGATTTGAAGAATACTTTGAAAAAATCAACAGGGCAAACCGGTCGACGACATAGGCTGACCGGTCGATCATTGTTTCAACCGGTCCCCCTAAGTGTTTTGTTGAAGAAAACTTGTTCTGTTTCAGAAGAACGTTCAGTGTACCGGTCGACGCCTTGATGCCGGGTCGACTGACGGTTTTTTCACTGTCTCATTTTTTGTTCCAAAAACATCTTCAGTCACGGGTTGCCCTATAGGGCGACCGGTCGACCACGAGACAGAAATGTTGTCCAATTTTTGTCGAAAATAAAACCCAAGAAATACTCTAAAAATTTAGTAAAAATATTTTAAACCACTCGGAAGTATTTAGACAACATTTAGGAACCTTGTTTAGACGTAAAAACCCATTGACATAAAATCATTAAAAGTGTTGTCCAATATTATCGAAAATAAACTTGAGGAAATACTCCGGAAAATATTAAAACCATTTTAAATGATTTAGGAGTATTTGGACAACCTTTAAAGACATTGTTTTGGTGACAAAATAAAATCATCAAAATTAAGATAAAAACATGTACCAAACATAGTAATGATTGTGAAGGACTTGCTGTCAGTGGTTTGATGGATTTTGCAGAAAATATTGAGAATATTGCGTTTGATTCAAGTAAGGTTTCAGAAGAGGTTGGTGTTGAATCCCAGGACTTGAATGTTCACGCTGGACATGGTTTCATTGGGTCTCAAGAATTTGATGATCTCACCCAATCTCAGTTTGATTCTATTGTGAATGCTGCAACTCAAGCTGTTGCGGGAATGGTTTGTTCCTAATATTTGCCTCTAGTTTGTTTTGACATTGAATTTGTCATTTATATTATGTTTGTAACAGTCTTGTATCCTGTTTTATTGCAGGTTGGTGTCAAGGGGTCGGACGCATCACTTGTTCCTCAATCCCCTGTTACTAAGAGGGTTTCAAAACCCTCTGTTGCTGTGAGAACTCCATTCACCACTCACTTTGAATCATCTGGCGATGTGAGTTGGAAAGTAGTTGGGGGATTTCAGTTGGGGGACAATGATTTGGAATCGACTCCTCAGGAGAAAGACGCGACCTTGGATGATGGCAGGAAGCCCACAGTAGTGTTGGTTAAAGGGAGGTGCCCATTGGATGATAGCCTTGGTGAAGGTTATGATGGTTTGGACGATTTTAATGATGGTCTGAGTGAGTTGATTTCGGAAGGTTTTGTTTCGCAAGGGTAAGATTTTTTATTCTGTTTTGCAACGATTATGAAATATTATTGTAATTTTTTAACTTATTTATGTTTTAGGCCAAAACGTTATTCGGAAGAGGATGACAAGATTGATCCCTCGTTAAAGATGGGCGTATGCGAAGTGAAGCAAAAATCATGGTTTCATAGCATATACTATGTTCACGAGTACTTGTCTTCTTCGGTAAGTTACTATTTATTATGTTGCCGTTTTCCTATTTTTGTTTTTGAGTTCTTACTCTTTGTTTGCTTCCTTTTCAGCATATGGACGTGTTGTTCTATTACATACGCAAGAAGTATATGTACGGGCATTATGCTGTGAGATTTACTACCACGAACCTGATATTTGATAGATGCATGCAAAGTATCTACGACCGGTTCACCCTTGTCAACAAGAGAAAGAAGAAAAATTTCGACACTTCCATGATTAACTTGAATTCTTATGTGGTTGACTATATTATGGGTTTTGATATAGGTTGTGGAAAGCCGTGGTCCGAGGTTGATCATATCTTGTTTCCCATTCACCTGCGTTGACATGGAACACTGGATCCTGGGGAGGTTGGGTATTCAAGAGAGAATTATTTATCTGTACAATTCACTTTGTGGACCCCGGACTCTATTAAAATAGCTAGAAAGCTATCGGCCTATAGCGTGATGTTGCCCCATTTTCTTTCAATGGTAGCATTCTACGAAGAGCGCAGGACATTGCTCTTGGTTCCGCCCTTACTCTCCGACATTAACTCCCAATGAAGATTGTGGTTGTTAGGGATATTCTGTCCAAATGAAAAATTAATATTTTTGTTTGTATCCTATTTTATTTCTGTTTTATTTTTTGTGTGTTTTTATATTATGTTCTTAACCTGTCCTGCCCTTTTCTTTTTTATGCAGAGTATTTCATCTCTGAGAAGCAAATGTCGGAGGAAGACTTCGACATTGAAAGAGAACGGATGAGGTATACTCACCTGCTATACAATCACGCAAGGCTGAAGCAACAAAATGGAGATGAAGACGACAATGATATTGAAATCATCCCCCCACTTCCTATTGAAGCAAGGAAATTGTTGTTAAAGAAGAATTCGGTATGAGATTCGTGTTATGGTCACATGGAACAATATGCTTTTACTTATATTTTAATGGTTTGTTAGTACATCTATTTGGTACCTGTCTATATTTCTAGTTAGTTTCTTTAGTATTTAAAATATGTATGTGATAGAATCTGAATCACTATGAGGTTTTGTGGAATAGTATGTATGATTTTGTTTTTGGCATTCATGGGTATTTGGAAGGTTTTAGTTTTCTAGTTTTTGTATGCTTGGTTTTTGTGTTTTACAGGATTTGCAGCAATGCAAAAATATCGGAAAGAAATAAGAAACATATAAGAAATTATAAAGCAACATGAAACAATTGTGTTGTGTTCCATTGTATTAATCTGTCTAGCTTGACACGTATGTAAGCAATTGGAATATGGTGTTATTAAATGCATCTTGTTTTTGGTTGATTCATGCATGTATGTCTATTGTGTCCATGCTGCCCACACCTTCCGCATTTATTTTTGAAAATTTTCTCCCAAACTACCTTGTGTCTTCTTTTCTTTGGCCTTCCAGATTTGGGCTTGCCTTCCGGTGGAAGAGTCCACATTGTTTCAATTTCAGGTGTCAGAATCCAGTTATCTTCATGCGGGATTGGATACATTGTTCCCGAATAAATCGCTTCCGTTGTTTCCTTTATGTAGTATGCCGTCAAAAGATGCGGTATTTTAACTTCATTCAATTCTTTTAATCATGTTATAGCATGTGGGCAATGAATTTCATCCATTTGGAACATGTTGCATGTGCAAGTCTTTTTCTCAAGGTCCAAACAAATATTTTCTCTGATTTTGTGACTTTAAAGTGAAAATCATTTGATCTTTTCACCCGAAAACAGAAATGAAACATGTGAGAAACAATTTTGAAACAAGAAGCCTGTTTCAGATTTGTAGTAAATTACTCTTAAATTTAGAGAAATGGTGTAGTTTTTCCCCATATATTCTTTATTTTTGTTTTTGTCATTCTTGTAAATATTGATCTTACTTTGTTTCGATGCCTGCATGTCCAATCTTGAACTAATGATCTCACGTACTCAAGTAATGTTGTTACAGGTAGGTGTCTCCCTGCTACAGTTGCTGCATTCAATGACTCTGCAATGTTGGATGTCATGAGAAAGTATCTTTTGTTGCGACAGTGAAGTCGTGTCCATTTCTTGTATTCGATGGTGGACAAGTAAGGTATGATTTTGTTGTTCACTCTGTCAAGTACAGACATTTGTTTTTTAAATTTGTCCTTCGTGTAGGCTTTTACTCATCGCTTATGAATGACTCCCTTATTTCGTTGTTTTTCTTTTTGAATTTGCCTTCAAATTGTTTAGGAGATGATACATGCACATCCATGGATACTTGGGATACACCTAATCATTAAAATGAATATTTTTTTCCACAATGTTTGTGACTGAAATAGTTTTTGAAACCTATATGTGAAACATTAAAGAAACATATTTGAAACATCTATGAAACATAACCTCAGGAAATATTTTATAATATGTACCTCATTTATTGTTGTTTCTATCTTTGATATGTCCTGCCTCGAGACTATGCACATGCCTTCCCTGAGACCAAAAGTTTGTCTGATCTTTGTGAAAAACCATACCCAATATCCATAATTTTCAGAATCCATTATTGCAAAAGCCAATGGGAATATGCTCCCATTCCCATCCTGCGTGCATGCAGACAACAAAGTCCCCCCGTAACTTGCTTTCAGAAATGTACCATCAACAACAACCACTGGCCTACAGTGTTTCCAACCATTTATTGATGCATTTATAGCCATGAACAAGAATAGGAATGCATTATCCTTTTTTCTTACTATTTCAGTAATCGATCATGGATTTGTTTTCTCCAACATGTAAAGATAAACTGGTAGTTCTGATAAGATTCATCCGACCTCCCCTTATTATTTCGAGTGCTTCCTATTTTGATCTCTAAGCCTTTTCTGCAGTCAAGACTTATTCCATGGTCATCCTTCATGTCTCTTATTGTATCTGTTGATGTGTACACTGTTTTGATGTTGTTGAGGTACTCTGATTTGATAATGTCTCCAATCATTTTTGCAGTAGCTTGTCTACTGTCATTCATTGTCTTATTGAGTGGACAAGTATGGTTTTTGTCGTATTTTCTTACTAGCTTTGAACTTTATTGTTCTTGTTCTTGATGATGCTTTCAATTGCCAATTGCAATTTTCATCCAGGCACTTTATGTGGTATTGCTTGTTGCACGATTTATTGACCTTATATTGGAAGTGATTTTTCAATGCAAAATAGCTGATGTGTTTTATCAATTCATCCTTGTTGTTGTAGACATTTCGTATTTGGATTTGTTCTTCACAATTAATAGATTCTTGGATTTGCATTGTCTCTTGGACCACATTTTTGCTGATTAGGTTTGCATAGTCAATGTAGTCAATGAGATTTTAGCCCATATTTTCCATTGTTGAGCTCTCTACTGATATGATGTTGGTTCCCTCCATTGCATTTTGATTTGTTGTTTCTTGCAAGCGTGTCTCTTTTCATTTCAAGAGTAATTGGTTTTCTGAATTAACTAGTAGGTCTATGCACAGAGGAAACTTCATCCAATCTTCTTGTTTGCTTTTTACTTCCAAATAGAACTTTAGGTTGAAGTCATTTTCAATCTTTAATGGTGGCAGAGATTCTCTCAGTTTGTACTTAATCTGCATTCTTACCTCATCTCTGCTGACCTGTATTTGTTGTTCTAAAATTTCATGCAGGGTGCTGAAAGTGCAATCCATTGGAATCATGATCTCCGTTATCTCGAAGTTCATATAATCCATGTTCTCTGCCCATTCTCCCTTGTGGTATACTACTGCTGGAATTTTATCCATGGTACTGTAGAATTTTATCCTATTTGAAACATGAATGAAACATCGTTGAAACAAAGATGAAACAATTCCCCTGCACAGGGAAGCAATGTGTTTCCCATGCAGAATAGAAACACTTTTTCAACAACAATGAAACAACTTTGAAACAATTATCTAAATGATTGCGTGCCATTTTTTTGTGATCCAGACATTTTGATGTGTAGATTTTCATGACAATCAAATTTTTTAGGATGTTGTATTAACTTTCGAACAAAATAAGCATTTTATAATATTGAAACACTCATTTTGATCAAATTCTCTATTAGCAAATTCGTGGTACAATCTCTGATTTTGCATGTGAAAATAGATGTGCAGTAATGTAAACAATATTTTTTCAGAATAATTAAGCATTGTTTTTTCGAGATTGGTGTTTGGTACCTTGTTTTTTGTCCTGCTTTCTTCTTTGTTTTACTAATTTGCAGTTTGATTCTTCTCTCTTTGCTTGTACAGTCGTACTATTTGTTCTTCTCCTTCGCACAGTGTTTGCGCACTTGTTTCTGGCTGCTGCGTTCTGGATCTGCAAATCTGTTTTGGTGGTTGTTTTTATATGCAGCGTATTGTTTGGGAATGTGTTGCCATTGAGCATATTTTTTGATATTATAATGCGGTCAATGTATTGTTAGGTAATTTTGGTTAAATCTTAGTATTTTGCAGGTACCGGTCATAAATAGGTGGACAATTGTGTCATTTTCCCTTAATTTAATATTAATTGCCCAATGGGCTGTTAATAAAATAACCCGATCCAAAGGAGTCCGGAGTTGGCCCATAGACCGATTTCTCCTACGTGGACTGGCTCATAGGCCGATTTCTCCTACACGGCCCATCTCCTAGATATAAAAAGGTCATTCCTATTCATTTGTAAGTACATTCTCATAATAATCCTATGCATTTAATTCAGTATTCAATTACTGTTTTAATTATTCTCTCGTTCAAGCATCGGAGAGGACTCTTTGGGACAACTCCTGGGGCCCTCTAACATTTGCGTGTATGTGCAGGAAAATTCCCAATTGAAGGATTTCCATCTTTCGGAGAAGAAGACTTGAAGCCTTCTCCCTTGGGAAGAAGGATTTAATCAACACCGTTGACTTGGAGTGATCTGCCTTAAAAAGCAGCACCATTTTGGCGTTGTCTGTGGGAAACAGCCAAAGCACACGTAGATGCAAACTCGATCGCAAGCACGTGAAATCAGATCTCAAGCAGCAGGCCGTGGGTATTTTGTGTATTTTTGTTAGTATTTTGTGTGGTTATTTTGATTTCATTCCAATATTTTTCATAGTATATTTCGTGTTTTTGCTTGTGTGTTTGCGTGTTTTGTTGTTGAGTCTATTTTTGTGTGTGTTATGCTCATTTTTGGTGGAAAAGTGTAGGTAGAATGAAGAAGAGATAAAGAGTGGGTTAAGAGAAGTGAACAAGGAAGAAACACGGCAAACAGTCGTTCAATCGCCGTTCGTGTTGGAAAAAGTAAAGGGAATGACCATTCCCTGGTCGTTCCCGAAGTAGCATGCCAAAAAGACCTCTCTGAAGAGTAGCCATTCGATGACCGTTCGGTGGACGTTCGATGGTCATTCGGTGACCGTTCAAGACAGGAAATCTGAACGTATATTTCAGGGATCTTATTGATTTTTAGTAGTTTTCTTTTAGGATTTGGACTCTTCCAAGTTGTTAGGGCATTTGGGCTATAAAAGAGGAGACTAGGGCTGTGATTGGTTGTGCTTTCATTCCGTCCACTTTCATTTTCTGAGAGAACAGTGGTTAAAAATTTTTAAAAGTGAAAATTGGATGTGTAGATAAAAAGCCATGATTGTATTGATGTGATGGAGAACCTTTTAGAGATATTGATTATTTGTGAAGATTTTTGTAGAAATAATAGTGTAAAATATAATGCAAGAAAATCAAATAAAAATAAAAAATTGAACCAAAAATAGGCAATATAGATCTCATTTTATACCTTTCGTCATCAAGATTAAGAGAAAAATAATAAAAATAGTCATATTAAATAAATTATCGAAATTCTCTATATGACTATGGGGAGGAGAGAGAAATAAATAGTATAATTGGGTATTGAAAAATATGAGAAAGAAAGATAAAAATGAGTTAATTTGGATAGAAATGAGATTTTCTTTGAATATTTTTCATTTTTCCCACAAACAATCACACATTCTAAAAATTTCTCACTCAAAAATAAATTTTGGGAAACATTTTCACAACCAATCACAACCTAGGCTTTAGATTTTCATTCATTCAAGCTAGATACAAGATTTGGATTTCTCTCTTTTCTCTCATTCTTCTTCTTCACATTAATTTAGGGTTTTCTTGGGAGATCTCTCTACAACTTGAAAAAATTTAATTCTTCTCCACCTTTATTTGTCTATTTGATTCTCTTTTGATATCAATTACTTCTTGATGATGTTTGTGATTATTATCTCTTGTTTAATTGAATTGATGAATATATAAATAAGCTAATTTCTTTGTTCTAGGGTTAGGATGAGTTGAATCAAATAAACAAGCATGAGTATTGAGTAATTGATTATGCTTTTTCTAATTGAATTGCTTTTTGTTATAATTGATTGTTTGGCCAACTTTTGATTATTTTGAGGAAATAATTAAGATCGTTAAGATATTATTTCTAGACTAAATTGAGTTAGGGGTTAGATATGAATCAAATATGTATTATCTAACTTGGCTTAATGAAAATAGCAAATTATGTAGGGATAGCCCTAATCTGTGAATACGTGAGTTATCAGATCTAGGCCTAGTTTTTACTTGTTTGTTAAATCGCATGATCAATTAGTTGATATTCTACTTGCAAATTTGATTAGATGATTCTGAAATCCTAGACTTTAATCCATATCGTTTTTCTTCGAGTTTAATTGCGTTCAGTTTTAATTTGTCTTTTTACTTGTTTTTCTTTAGTTAATTAAAAACCACAAATTTGGTTAGAGTTTTTAGGATTTAATTTCTGTCAACTATGTTGCGTAATAATTATTTGTCGGCTAAGTCTTCCTTGTGAAACAACTTGTGATTAACTTGCTGCCCTACAATTGATCTCGTTCTCTTGCGAGGATTGTTAGACTTTTATAGGTGTTTAGTGGTCGAACAAAATTTTGACGCCGTTGCCGAGGAAGGCTTTAGGCAAAATAATTATTATTTTATTTTTCGTGTTTCTGGATTAAGATTCTTTTTGTTTATTTTTAGTTTAGGACTCTTTTTGTTTCTTTTGATTTTTACTTTATTCCACTGGTGCGTTTGATCTATTTTTCTTGTGTTGTTTATGCAAGGGCGTAGAAATCTCAATCGGGACCTTGTGCCTTTCGTGGATGATATCCATCGAGTTGCGACATGTGCAATGAATGAAAACGATTATTCTACGGATAGTAGCAAGGATTCTCACGATCACGTTCCAAAGGAAGAATGAAGCATTTACTAACCAACAATGGGTGATAATCAAAATGGAAACAACGTGGAGGCACGTCAGTCGTCAGCCTGATGCGTGAGTTTGCACGCCCTGTAATTGGGAATGCGACCTCTTGCATCACCTTGAGACAAGCAGCACGGAACTATGAGCTCAAAATCATACACTTTAATCAGTTGTCGTCATTCTATGGAATGCCCAATGAAGATCCTCTCAACTTCATTCAGGAATTCTATTCAGTCATCCAAACGTTTCCTCTACAAGACTTTGATGAAGATCAGCTTCGCATGCGCTATTTTCCATACACTCTGAAGGACCGAGCAAAAACTTGGCTTATGTCTCTACCTCCCAACTCTCTTACTGATTGGGAGGTGGTGTACAATAAATTCATGGGCAGGTACTAGTCTCATCAGAAAACTTCAGATTTGCGAGGTAAGATAGCTAATTTTAGTCAAATGGAAGGCGAGCCTTTTCATGAGGCTTGGGATCACTTTAAGGATTTACAGACTAAATGCCCACATCATCACTATCCAATGGAATTGTTGAACCAATTTTTCTCTGATGGATTGTCGCATAATTATCAATATATGGTTGACAATGCTGCTGGAGGTGACATGGGTGTACACACGACCCAAGAAATCTATGATATTCTAGAGATGATGAGCGATAACTCATAACAAAAGAGTGCCAGAGACAAATAGGAAGCCATGAATGAAGTAGCTCCGAGTTACGATGTGACAAAATAATTGGATGAATTGAATAAATAAGTACAAATGTTGGCTACAAGGGGGCATCCACCTACCGCCCCTCCTTCGGTCGAGTTATGTGGAATTTGTGGTGAATTTGGTCATGGGGCTAATGTTTGAAATGTTGTGATTGACCAACAGGTTGAGGATATTAATGCTATCATGGGCTATCAACAAAGGCCTTGTAATGATCCTTTCGCTCAGACTTACAGCCCAGGTTGGTGGAATTATCCGAACTCTAGTTGGGGCAATTCACAAAATCCATATCAAATCTATCTGAGGCCACCGCAACCTCAAGATTACCTATCAAACCAATCTCGGCCTCCATCTATTGAAGAAAGCTTGAATTCCTTTATTCAGGTTAGTCAACAAACACAAGAGGGTAACAATAGGCAGTTTGAATCTATGGAAGCCTCGTTTAAGTGTCTTGAGACTCAAGTTGGTCAATTGGCTACTCAAGTTGGTGAAATAGCTCGACATGTCTTCAAGAAGGACACATTGCCTAGTCAACCAGCGCAAGCTCAAGCCATCACCGTTCTTGACTTTGGTGAGATTTATGATAATGCAATTGAGAATCCTTATTCCACTGTCTCGCCTAACCCTGCAGGTATCACAAAAGTAGAAAATAAAGGTGATGTGAGTGAAGAAAACACGAATATGGAGGCCAGTAAGGGATTGTCAGTCCACGAAACTGATAATCTCCACAAACCTCCTATTCCATCCCTAAGTCCACTCCCAAAATAACAAGATCCCGGTAGTTTCATTGTTAATATTTCTTTTAGGAATGGTAAGGAAGTTACATGTACGCTTGATCTTGGAGCTGGAATTAACCTTATGCCTTACTCTATATTTAAAAAATTAGATTTAGGGGAATTGAAGTCCACCAGGTTACGTTTGCAACTTGCTGATAGGTCCATTAGGTACCCCACATGCATTGTTGAAGATGTTTTAGTCCAAGTAAGTGATTTTAAAATTCTCACTGATTTTGTTGTCTTGGATACGAAAAAGGATAAAGGTAAACTTAAAGATCATACTATATTGTTGGGTAGACCACTCATGGCCACAACCAATACTTTGATTGATGTCAAAAATAGAAAACTGAGTATGATTGTCTTGGAAAAAATTGTAACATTTTCAATTTTTGATATAGCTCATAGTCCTGCATGTGTCTTGAATGATAATTTTATTGTCGACCCTACCGATTCGGCTATGAAACAATATGATTCAAACTGCAAGTCAACTGAATAAAAATTCCAAGGTGGTGGTAGAGGACTAGCTCGATGACCCGCCAAGACTTTCTCCGTAGGTATTGTCAAGCTAAAGACGTTAAATAAGCACTTTTTGGGGGGCAACCCAAGTTTTTCCTTTTTTTTATTTTTTTTTCTTTTTATATATTTTTTGACTAACCGTATCTAATGGTTTGGTTGGGTTTTTTTTATTTTTGCATAAATAGATATATATAATAATTATTTATAAAAAAATTGAAAATATAGGCAACAGTGGCAAACGGCCATTCGCTAAGCACATATACGCTGTTTGGTGCCCGATCAGCCTAGCCCGTGCGCATCTCGGCACGCCATTCACCCCCTGTTCGACAAAGATCGGCCTCTGTCGGTACGCTGTTCGGTGGCCGTTCGACGATGTTCACTAATAAAAATTAAAAAATATTGAAAAATCTACATTTTCATTTTTTTTAGAGTTTATCTTTTTGGGTATTTATGTTCTCCTTCACATGTCTTTTGCAAGATTGTCAGCATGCATTTTTGGACTTAACTACTTTGTCATTATCGCATTTATCAGGGACATCTCTTTTTTCCTTCTCTTTTAATTTTACGCATTGAGGTCATTGCGTGATTTAAGTGTGGGGGAGCGATTGGTTGTTGTCTAGGTGTTATAGTTGCATGTGGTTATTTCTTTTACTAGCCCTTTGATTGTTCAAGCTTAATAATAGTGTTGTTTAGCTAACTTGAAATAGATGTAGCAATTTGAGTTTTGATTATAAAATGACACCATGAATTTAATACTTAGGAGTTGACTAAATTGTGAATCAACCCTTGTGATAGACAAGTAAGGCGATGGTTAAATGATATATTAGGTTGTGGGGCTTGAATTGCGAAGTTTCATCGATGTGAATTAAGTTAAAATATTGTTTTGATTTGTGTGTGTACACAATATTGCTAGCCTTGCGAATGAAAAAATAAGAAAAACACCTAATCGAAAAAAAGGTGTGCCTAATTGGGGAAAAAAGAGAAAAAAAAACAGTAGTGCAAAGAAAAAAATATAGAGCAATCGAGATTATACTTCGTTGGTTGAGTCGCTTAGTAACTAGGAGCAATTATGAGCCCCATGTTTGTCTTTTACGTAAAACGGCTGCTCAAATTGGGAAACACCCTAGGAGCCTTTGGAAAAAATCCGAAGTTTATACCTAGTGGAAGTATATCTCGAGAGTTCTAGCGAAAAAAATATATAAAAAAAATGGTTCATTCCTAGTAATTGCATGATTTGTTGTGTGTATGACAGTGTTGCAACTTTTGACATGGATTTAAAACCGAGTAAGGAGGGCCGAACACCTTAACTAACTATTAACTTTAGTCAAGTGAGTCTGTTGTGAAGGTTGGGGATCAATGCAGGATAATTCAAGGTGGATAGGACGTGGTGTGATGGATGAATTGACTCTCAAATTGAGCATAATATTTCTTGTTGGATTTATAGGCATTATTATTTGCTTGAGGACAAGCAAAAGGCTAAGTGTGGGGGAGTTGTTTTGTGTGTTTTTGTTAGTATTTTGTGTGGTTATTTTGATTTCATTCCAATATTTTTCATAGTATATTTTGTGTTTTTGCTTGTGTATTTGCGTGTTTTATTGTTTAGTCTATTTTTGTGTGTGTTATGCTCATTTTTGGTGGAAAAGTGTAGGTAGAACGAAGAAGAAATGAAGAGTGGGCTAAGAGAAGAGAAAAAGGAAGAAACTAGGCGAACGATCATTCAATGGCTATTCGTGTTCGAAAACGTAAAGGGAACGGCCGTTTCCGAAGTAGCATGTCGTTCGTGAGAAGAGACGCATGGAATGGTCGTTCCATGGTCGTTCGCAAAAAGACCTCTCTGAAGAGTGGCCGTTAGATGACCGTTCGGAGGCCGTTCGATGGCCGTTCAATGACCGTTCAAGACAAAAAATCAGAACGTATATTTCAGGGATCTTAACGATTTTTAGTAGTTTTCTTTTAGGATTTGGACTCTTTCAAGTTGTTAGGGCCTCTGGGCTATAAAAAGGGAGTCTAGGCTTTAGATTTTCATTCATTCAAGCTAGATACATGATTTGGATTTCTCTCTTTTCTCTCCTTCTTCTTCTTCACGTTAATTTATGGTTTTTCTTGGGGGATCTCTCTACAACTTGAAAAAGTGTAATTCTTCTCCATCTTTATTTGTCTATTTGATTTTATTTTGATATTAATTGCTTCATGATGATGTTTGTGATTATTATCTCTTGTTTAATTGAATTGATGAATCTATCAATGAGCTAATTTCTTTGTTCTAGGGTTAGGATAAGTTGAATCAAATAAACAAGCATGAATATTGAGTAATTGATTATGCTTTTCCTAATTGAATTGCTTTTTGTTATAATTGATTGTTTGGCCAACTTTTGATTATTTTGAGGAAATAATTGAGATTGAGAGAAGATATTATTTTTGGACTAAATTCAGTTAGGGGGTTAGATGTATTATCTAACTTGGCTTAATGAAAATAGCAAATTATGTAGGGATAACCTAATATGTTAATACGTGAGTTATCAGATCTAGGCCTAGTTTTTACTTATTTGTTATATTTGTTAATCACATGATCAATTAGTTGATATTCTGCTTGCAAATTTGGTGAGATGATTCAGAAATATAAGACTTTAATCCATATCATTTTTCTTCGAGTTTAATTGCGTTCAGGTTTAATTTTTCTTTTTACTTGTTTTTCTTTAGTTAATTAAAAATCACAAATTTGGTTAGAGGGTTTAGGATTTAATTTTTGTCAATTGTGTTGCATAATAATTATTTGCCGACTAAATCTTCCTTGAGAAACGACTTGTGGTTAACTTGCTGCTCTACAATTGATCTCGTTCTCTTGCGATGATTGTTAGACTTTTATAGGTGTTTAGCAGTCGAATAGTGGGACCATAGACCAACAAGAAGAATGATCTCGTGGAAGGCGGGGGGCCAGCCCTCCTCCTCCTCCGGGAGGAGTGTTGCCCCTCCTCCATTTGCCCTCCCGGGAGGCTCCGCCGTGAAGAAATTCGCCTATCCGGGAAGCCCTCCAAGCTCTCGGATGAAGTTTCCAAACGCCTGAGGCACGGACTCACGGCTAATGCCACAGAAGACCAACGCAGCTCGCCCCATTTCACGAAAACCCTGACCTTAGAGACCAGGGAGAAAGAGAAGAAGATCGCGATGAAAATCATGAAGAGCCACCGCCAATTGAAGAATCTCAAGCAGTACAGCCAGGCCAAGCCAACTCGCGGGCAACTGCCTAGATGAAAAAGAGCCCTTTGGCCCCTGTTATTTTAACTGAACCTCTACCTTGGGGAATCAAGACCTCCACAGGAACACTTGGACAAATTCTACGCCAAGGTGGATCTCTACAACATGACGGACGTCTCTTACTGCAAGGTGTTCTGCACTACTTTGACCAAGGGAGCACCGACTTGGTTCAATCAACTCCCAGTTGGATCAATCTTCAAGATGGAAAAACTTACTGAAGCCTTCATGCAGCAGTTCTCCATTAACAGAAAGTGCCCCAAGACTATCGCTAACCACTTTCAGGTGAAGCAAAAGGAAAGAGAGACATTGCGGGAGTTTATGAAATGGTTCGTGGAAGCCGCCAATGTCCAACATGACACTTTGGTTGGGATATTGCAGCAGAATCTCCGCCAGGGACGTCTGAAGGAATCCCTGGCCGGAAAAACTCCCTCCACCTTGGAGGAGTTATTAAGCCGAGCAGAAAAGCGTATTCGAGTGGAGGAGTCTGCCAAGCCTGAACCCAGTGCCAAGCGCAAGTCCTAAGAAGATGACAAGAATCAATCTCAGAAAGGTCCGAGAAAAGATCATAGGCCAAGCTACACACCTCTCAGCGCCCTGTTAGGAAATTTATTATTAGATTTTGATGATACCATGTAAAACTTAGAATAGGAAGTTAACACCCCATTTTCCTTATATTTCTATTTTGTAATAGATAGGACTACATGAGCTGAGTGAAGTCAGCTATGTTGAAGAATGCATGAAGTCAATTGAAGACTAAAGTCAAGACCCATCTGTGTGTTAGCTGAGTGTGGCCAAGATGAAGGCATAGACTCGACTGAAGGAGATTCAGGTGAGGGACAACTGTGTAAAGGATGAAGAAGTAACAGTCAAGTCAGTTAAGATCCAAGTCTACCAGTTGAACTGACAGTTGAGTCATTCCTAAATGATTTGAGCTGACTCAAGTCAAAGGGGTAAAGGCGGTTGTCAAGTCAAGTCGACTGATATTGATCCGTTGCACGGAAGTCAAGGATATTACCTAAAATAGTAATATGTCCATGTTGCCATGTCTTAAAGTGCTCATCCCAGAAGTGTGCAAAAGAAATAAACTAATGGGAAGCACTGAAGCTTGTGTCAGGACTTAAAAATCTGCAGGAACATTTAGTACGAGGAAATGTCACCATCACAAGCTGCAAATCAAGAAAAGACAAGCCAACGAACAAGAAGTGTCATTTTGAAAATAGCATATCTCTTCAACGATCAAATTTTCAAATGAACACTATAAAAGGCTGAGGAAACAAGAGAGATAAGTATGAGCAATAACACGAATGATCAAGTAATTTAAGCAAGCAAAACCTGCAAACATTCTCTCAAGCTTACTAAGAAAATTCCTCAAGCCAAAATTCTGAGGAACTCGAACCAACACACTGTGAAGGAAAGAATACTTCATCCAATTGAAGAGAAAAAAGTTTTAAGAACTAAAGGGGTCTACTCTCCAAGGTTGAAGGAGTTGTAGTAAGGTTCAAGGTCAAACCAGAAGTTTCGAGCTCGTTGGAAGGCTGTGTGATCAATTCCAACGGTTCGAAGGGAGCTGAAATAGCAAGGCAGCTATCTTGTGAAGAAGCTGAGTCGTAAGAGAAGCCAAATGTGTGATCAGGGCTGTCTCAGACTAAGAACTAATTTATAACCTGATATCACTACAAGAATTTCAGCTTATAATGACGGAAATTTACTGAGGGTATGAAAAAATCGTCATTAAAAGCATGATACATGAGGTTTTAATGAGGGTGAAAAAACTCGTAGTTAAAAGAAATAGTTATTAGTGAGGATTGTTGAATTTCCTGGTTATTGATAACTTATCTCCTCACTTTTTGTGTTAAAACAAAATCCCCTCATTATTGGTACAAAATATTAGGCGCCATAATTTGCCACCATATATAGTCAGGGTTTTAAAAATCCGACCGGTGAGTAAATCGATCGTGCTACCGGTTCACGATTCAAACGATTGGACCAGTTCAACCGCCGGTCCAACCGGTTTAATAAAAAAGAATAATTTTTTTATATATCGTATATAATAATATATTAATATGTCAAGTATTATAAAATAACTAAAACAATATCTTATATAGCTCAAAATTCAAATAATCATATAAATGTAACAAACATAAAATTTAAAACTCTAGATTTACTTAAAAAAATTAAATAGAATAAAAATAAATTAAAAAATGGTTCTGGCCGGTTCAAGGTTCAACTAGGTTGAACCAATGCGTCCAACCCGGTTTTTCCAGTATATATTGTAGATGCTTTTTCAAAAACAATTGTAATTTTTATTAAAATATATTTATCGGTTTTTAAGAAAAAAAGCAGTGTATATAGTTGTAGATGTTTTTTCCAAAACAATTGTAATTCTTTATTAAAATATATTTATCATTATTTTTTAAGAAATAACTTTTAGTATTTCCTTGGCCAGAGAGAACGAAATTTTGTTAACTGATAAAATTGAATTACCGCAATAAAATTGAAATTCAGTAATCAGTTTCTAACTTACTAGTTTTTTTTTTAAATTCATAATTTAGTCTATTATGTTAATGTTGTATTGTATCAATTATGAATATATATATATATATATATATATATATATATATTATTTACTTAGGTTAATATAATTGTTTTAAAAAAGCATAGAAATCCACAATCCCTATCTTCTCATTCTCATCTCGCCTCTACTTTTTCTCTCTCGGGTCTCCTCTATTTTTCTGTTTGTCTCTTCCTCTCAACCTCCCCTCTCTCGGCATTGCCTCGCCTCAAGCCTATTCATGCACCGCCACAGTGATCGTGGCCCACCTCCATTCGTGTGACACAATATAAACTTGTGAGAAGAAAGTTCTAGTTTCAATTTTCAAACCCTAAGTTTCTTCTTTCCCTTTTCAAGTATTCATTATTTTACCTTCATTGTTGTGTTTGTTATCATTCTGGATATTTGGTTGTCAATAATTTGGTATTTCATTTTGTGTACTTATGTGTCTATCTACAATAATCTTTTCAGGTTTGAATCTTGATCGGAAATTTCACCTGGTATAGTATTGCTTGAAGCATGCATGCTCGATGTAAATTGACATTTGTTTTAATAATTCTTTCATTTGTTAAGTTTCTGGCATATCTGATATTTCGAATTTGAAGGGTCTAATATCAAATGTAATTGTTGTATGCATTTCGTCCAGTGACTTAAGGGAAAATATGCTCTTTGGACAGAACCCATATAAGATCCTTTAATTTATTAATTGGGGATTACTTTGCTTTAAAAAGCATGTAAGTTGGTGTTTGGTTCTGCTAATTTAAGAGAGTGAGTGGCTTATAATTTCTATGAGTCTAGAAATTCACGATCATTACCAAATGTTGTTGAGGTGGTCTGATAAAGTGTACAGTGGAATATTTTAGTAACTTTGATTGCATTATCAACAGGGACTAATCATTGAACGGGCTCTATGGCAATATCCCCTTCTCAAGTTGGGTGTTTTTACCTATTTTTTAGAATATAAGCATATTGCATGCTTTTTAGTTGTTATTGCCTTTTGTCCTTGCTGTCGAGCGCTAGGCCATGAATTATCAACGTGGTGTAGCCTATCACATTGATAAATGTAGATTAGGTGCAAATAAATACACTTCAAATCATGGTTATTAAAACCCGGCTTAGGCCACGGTTTCTTGCCTCGGTGCTCCTCTAGGCCATCGCCTAGGCGGCTAGGCCCTAGGAAATGACTCACTGCCTTGGCATCGCCTATTGCTTTAATAACTATGCTTGAGACACTTTTATGATTGTCTTCTTTAAGGTTAACTTCAAGTGAAAAATATTTCATCTTAATAATAGTTGAGACTTCTTATAACTAGTACTACCCACTAATATTCCTTGACTAGTATGAATTCCATGCTTATAGAATTTAGCTCTTGCATTGTTAAATGGTGTAAATGTTGCGCTAGTTTTACTACCTTTATGGGAATGATCATTGCTCTAGTGCATATGTTCATATACCCGTACTTAGGTAGACATTCTCTTTTTGGATCACTTTCAGATTTGCATGCATTGCTTCATACTTTTGGGTTTAGCATACATAGTAGAACCATCCACAGGATGCCATCCACTTATTTTGTTGCAGAACATAGATTTATCATATTATACATTCAGTATCCTGCTTTGCCCTTTTAACTGCAAAAGAGGAATTTGTAAGTTAAATCAAAGTGTAGTTATCTTCTTGTTTCATTATTGGTTGTTTCATTATTGGTTGTTTCTATCTATGGACTTATTTCATGCTTTTATGCTTCTGGATATTAGTACCGAGGTTTGTGTTCTTGTTTTACATTTAGTTTGCTTGACAGTATTTTGAATAGTAACTAATTAATTGGCCCAATCCCCTCAACGCTCTTCCTATTTTCAAAAATTCTGTGAGTAGAATTTGTATTCTTCGACTTATTTTAATTCTACTATGATCATGAATGATTTCAGGTGATGTGTTTTCAAATTCATTGCTACAAGGATTTGGCTAACAAGCTGAGTAGATAAATACCAACTCTATCTTAATATAATCTATTTTTTATTACCTGCGAGTTAGACTAATTAATCTTCTTAAATTTAGTCTGGTCGTTCTTAAATGGATTAACTTCATGATTAATTTGATCATACTGATTTTTTTCCTTTTACATAAGGGGTTGAGGGGGAACAACATATGATGTTCCTCTCTGCTGGTATGCGTCAGCTAACTGACTTGTGGTATTTGTAAGTATCCTCTTGCCCTTCTAATCACTTAAAGCTCCCAATATCATGCCTTTAGAGCATATGCGAACTAACAAGTGCATTTGTTGTGTGCCAGTGATGTTAGAACTAATAGCTTGAGTGGTTTAATTCCTGATAATATTTGAAACTGCATAGCCCTCCTGGATTTTTATGTTCTTGGATGATTACTTATATTGAATTAAGATGTATTTGACACGATTTAGTTGAAAAAGTAATTGTTAATGTTAGAGATTTCTCATACAACAACTTTTCTGGTGAGATTCCATTTAATATTAGTTATCTCTGAATTTTTACCTGATGCAGGCACTTGCAGTATTCTAAGTACTTTATTTGTTCCTGTAACATGGTGGTGTTACTTTCTGACAACTGAGTTCCAACATATTGAGTGGAACAATCCCACCAGTTCCTATATACAGAGAAATTGTAAGTAATGCAATTATGCTTATTTAGGATAATTATATGACTTTTTTCCTTTATACGTCAAACTTTCATTTATTTTGTGAGTCTACAAAGACATTGATCCAAATTGAAATGAGTAAAATATTTCTTATACCATTGTTTTTCTTTCACTATATTGTATGAAATTAATAGTTGTACCGTGTGTTGTTTTTCCTTCAGGTTGAACTCATTTTTATTCCACAGAATTTGAGCTGTGAAACAATATACAAGCTTAGACATTTTTTCTTCTAGTTAACTTTTCTGAAGAACATTTAGTCTATATTGATTGTTAGATTTTCTTTTCTATATATGTTGATTTCCACAGAATTTGAGCTGTGAAACTCTATATACAACCTTAGACATTTTTTCTTATTCACTTTCCTGAAGAACATTGAGTCTATATTGATTGTTAGATTTTCTTTTGTATATATGTTGATTTCACTTGTATCAGTTACTAACTTGGTGATCACAATTCAATAGTAGAATATGTTTTTAGTAGAATATATTTTGTTCATCGCACTTCTCGACCTTTTTTGTCTTTAAATGTTATTGTTTGCTACTAGCATAAATGTTTTTTTTTTAAATTTCTTGTAGGTTGATTCATGAAGAAGAATCCAAGCATGGTTAATGAAATCGGTACATGGTACTTTGAAGCAGTCAAGCATCCAAGTGGTTCACCTCAAATATTTTTGTACTCGATGAGTAGATATTAGAGAGTATTTTAGCTATCCATAGAGTTGATACTCATTTTGTAACAAATTACATTGTGTATATTTTGAATAAATTAATAAATATGGATGTAGTTATTTATATAATTTTTGTTGTTTAAATAAATTATTTGTTCTGATATATTCATGTTCATTTGTAATGATCCATTTTTATGTAATGAGCAATTCATCAAAAATTACATAATAAAAAATATTTTTATAAGGGTAATTAATGATATTATGAGGTATAATTTTATTACTAAACTATTTTTATTGATAGGTTGATAAATAATAATGACCATAAATTTTAACAATAAAACAACATATAGTGACGGAAAAATAAAGGTACAATGAGGAGATATCTCGTCATTAAAAGAATATTAATGAGGGGAAAATGACTATATAATGACGAAATTCATCATCATTAAAATTGATTTTTTAATGACGGTATATTATCATCATTAAATAACAGTGTTGTAAAAATCGGCCCAGCGGCCGCCAGTTCGACTAGCGCTAGCGCCCTAGCCGATCCGATTTTTCCCAAATCGGTCGACAAAATCGGTTTGGCTGAAAATCGACCTAGGCGCCCGCCTAGGCGGGCTAGACGGTGCCAAATCGGAGCTAGGCGCTCTCTTAGGCGACCAACAAATGGGTCCTAGGCGGGCGCCTAGGCGGGCTAGGCGGAAACAATCGGCCAAAAATCGGTAAAAATAATAAAAATTGAAAAAAAAAGAAGAAAAATATGTTATTTCTAGGCGGCCGCCTAGGCGGTCTAGGCGCCCTAGGCGCTCGGCTGCCGCCCGACTAGCGCCTGGCGATTTCTGCAACCATGTTAAATATATCAAAGCAATAATGATGGGAACTATTTCCCGTCATTATTTACTTTTACCTAGGAGGGCAATAATGAGGGGCCCATGACGGGAAATTCATGTCAAATAAAGTCTTTAATGATGAATTTTGGACATACAATGATGGAATTTCCCGTCATTATAGATCAATTTTCTTGTAGTATATGTTACTTAGTGGATTCCTCCAAGAGTTGGATAAGAGTGGTGATCCGGCCCAACTTAGATAAAGACATGCCTACTATAGTAGACCTGCCCGTGGGCGGATCTCTAAAAGAAGAGTAAAGACACGGGCAATCGAGCCATTCATATGGGGGTCAGAGAGCTCTTCGGAAGGTCCTACGCAATTAAGGAGACCTCCTGTGATAAAGACCTACACCCTCATTTAATGATCGATATGACTGGAAGTGACATAAAGGCAAAGATTAACTATGGAATGACAGGTCAATGACGGTAATTATGGCTGATGATATGACATAAATGTGAATAGCAGGTCTACCACAGAAGACCTGACACATATTTAATGTGAAGGACAACAAATGATAAGACATAAAAGTGAATAACAGGTCTACCAAGGAAGACATGACACACATTAAATGTGAAGTACAACAGAGGATGAGACATAAAGGTGAATAATTGGTCTACTAAGGAAGGCATTCAATGTGAAAGACAATCTCTGTCGCGATCATTAAATAAGCTTGATTTGAGGGTTATAGGGAGGCGAGTCAGAATAGGCAGACCTGCCAAGAAGTAAGCATATGTAAGGCAGACCTGCCAAGAAGTAACTTTGTGTCAGGAAGACCTGTACGAAAACAACTATGATGGGTAATGAGAAGTGACAACACGAAAACCAACCAGGAGATGACACGTGGCAGAGTTGTGGCTGAAGATAAAATGCAAGGAAGAAGTATAAAAGGGGGTTCAGTTTCTTTCTCTAATCTATCTAATACATTGATATATACTCATCCATCCAATATCCTTGTTCTGAATTTGGCATCGGAGTGCTAACGCGGAAAAACCCTCCGGCCTTGGCTTTGCAGGTGCGACGCGGGAACAAGTGTTAGATCCTTGATAGTCCAGCTCATCCAGGATAGATCAAGCCTTGATAGTCCAGCTCATCCAAGACAGATCAAGTGGCGCCATCTGTGGGAAAAATTGAGTTCAAGACGTGAGGGTTAATGAATCGAGTTTGCAAGGAGAAGAAGCATTAATTTCCTCCAAAGGCTGAAGTGGTGGAAGTGGTGCTATCAAGCTTTGTGCTACCTCCACTGAACCAATTGAATCGCAAAATAATCGGGGTCGTGGAAAATCACCGGTTCTCATTGGTTAGAAATTATTCTCTATGCATATTAGGTGAGCTTTTGTTCATAAGTTTGATGATAGAAAGGTAATGATCTTAATTTTCCCGTGAATAAGGTCTATACTTTGAAAAATCACTTACGTAATCCGATTAAAGAATCTTTGCTTCTCTTAGGTTTGACATTAGAAGCCTATAGTTAGGATCAAAAAATGGAATAATGTACATATACAGTGCATGTTTTGTGCTGGAATTACACCAGTTCTCCCAAATTCAGAGAATAGATGTTTGACAACATTAGTTCCCTTAGGTCCATATAACCTGGTATATGAACCTTCAAATCTTCATATTAATAGCATAATATAGTTGTTATTTGGTTAAATTCACATGCATGGTGAGGTCAAGTCGCAAAATCAGTCATTCTCGGTGTTGAGTAATGTATGTGTTGTTAGTCGCGCAATCCATCATTGAGCGGTTAGTTAGGGGAAGAGGGAAACCTTTAGCAATCGAATAAGGTAATTATAAATGCATCACTAGGTTACAATTAACATTATTAATGCTTTTCCTATTGTTTTTTAAGTTTATGAGTAGAGCACATTAATCTGCTAGACCTGAGCTAGTGTTAAAACGTTGAGCATGTCGGGAGTAGTACGAATCCCTCTTCCTTGTTGTAAAGGAAGTTTAGGTTGTAGCTGTAGGACTGATATGAGTCTCTTTCTTATGGTTATTTTTGTGGTTCTGGGAATGCATATTATTGCAGGTACCTGCTGTATTTATGAGCTGAATTTGATAAATGTGATGTTACATCATACCCTATCTCCTCATTTGTAGGAAGACTTGTTCTGTGAATATATTTATGATATCTCTGGTTATTCAATTTCCATGTCTTTGTAATATTTGGTTAAAGCATGCTTGTGGAAAGAATTGCAAGTGAAATGAATCGGGTTAAAGTTTTATACTGCTCATACACAGGTCTACTTTTCCCATGTGAAGCTCATACCTCTTATTTGTAAGGATATATGCCTTATTCGTTTTATTTTCTTAAGACCTGGTATCAAAGTCTATGCGAAGATCAACTAGATATAGCCAGTTAATTAGAGACAAGTCTACCTTATGGTTTGAGCTACCTCTATGGTCCGATCCACCTATACGGTTAGAGCTACCTTAGGTCCCGAGCTGTGAACTTTTAATGGTGACTGCTAATATCTATAGTATTCCTCTTTAGAAGAATTAGATTATATTAAGCTTGTTTTTGGCGTAAAGAATGAATAAAATATCTAGCTAAGAATATCTAGTCATTTGGATCAACTCGTTAAAATATACACTAGTTTGTAATAGAGTGATCTCATATTGCCAAGAGAGGCTTTAATCTCTTGAATTTTCTACTCTTAAACTTTGAAACGGGCGAATCGCCGAACGTTTTTTACTCACACTTGGTTGTTTTGTGAAGTGTGATATACTCAAAGCTGTTTTCGCTAACCCAACTAGTGCAAAAGGGAAAACTTGTACCTATATATTTTAGTAAAAGAGGTCCAGTGAGCTCAATTTGGTCAAGGAAAGAGCAGGGCAAGCAGATGCCAATTTATTATACGAGCAAATTACTACAAAGAGCGGAGCTAAGATATTCAGAGATGGAGAAGGGAGGACTAGCATTAGTGGTGGCAGCACTGAAGCTCAGGCCATATTTCTTGTCGCATAAAGTAATGGTTCTTACCAACTCAGCCTGGGGACAAATAATGGATAGGCTGGAGGACTCGGGCAGGATGATCAAATGAGCTATAAAGATGGGAGAGCTTAGGACAAACCAAGGGAGACCCGTGGATTCAGGGTCTCCGACAACGAAACTAAATACGAGGTGCTGGTCCAAAAGATCTGTATGGCCATCAATCTAGGGGTTAAGCCCCTCGAAACCTATTCTGATTCAATGTCGATTACCTACCAGATTAACGGGGATTATGAGAAGATGGAAGAAAGAATGAAGAGGTATATACAGATAATGGGGAGTTGACAAAGCATTTCGTCATTTTTAAACTAAAACATGTACCATGTGAAGAAAATACCAAGGTAAATCATTTGTCCAAAATAGCCAGCTCAGTTGCTGATGAAAATTACTACCCTGTCAGACATAACTTGCAGCTTGGGGTTAGAGGTTCATCATTAGAAGATATCACAGATTGGAGAGAGACATTCATATCTACTTGGCATCAAGGCAAAGAAAGTGGTAAGCAGGGGCAGTAAACTACTTCAGCAAGTGGGTGGAGGCAGAGTCTTTGGCAAAAAGCACGGAAGAAAATAATATAACATTCATTTAGAAGAATATAGTTAGCGGATTTTGTTGACCAAGGGACTATGTCCTGGAAAACGTAATGCAATTTCAAGGGAGAAAGTAAGGAGTAAGGAGTGAGGAGTCAAGAGGAGATGAAGGGGAGAGTCAAGCTCGATTTCCTGTGTCTTAAGTTTCAAGAAGATGGAAACCAAGAAGAATCGATGAAATCAGCTTGTGATAAGCAGGTCAAAAACAGAATTTTCAAGTGGGAGACTTGGTGCGGCGACAGGAAGATGCACTAAAGAAAAGAGATGAACTGGAGAGCAACTGGGAAGGACCTTATAAGGTAACAAGGGTGATAAGAGGATAAGCTTATGAGTGGGAACGTATGGAGGGTCGTCAGAGGCCTAGGCCCTGGAATGGTTGTTATCTTAAGAAGTTCTATGTCTAAGAATGTATTTATGAATGGAAGTACGAAGGCCTATGAGCTTGAACGCTTTCTTTTTTGCACACTTTATTGAAATCGAAGGAAAGACACATCTTTTGTTAATCTTGTCCAAATTATCATCCATTAAACCCTGGTCCGAGAGAGGTGAAGTCTCTGAATCCCCCAGGTCTTAAGTTTCGAGCTAAACGCTTAGCTTAAGTTTTTCACCATTAAACCTCGTCCGAGAGAGTCAAGCTTGAATCCTGTGTCTTAAGTTTCGAGCTGAACGTTCAACTTAAGTTTTTTACCACCATTAAACCCTGGTAAGGGAGAGCGGTTGAGCTCTGAATCCCACCAGGTCTTAAGTTTCGAATTGTGCATTCAACTTAAGTTTCTCACCATTAAACCCTGGTCTAGAGAGTCAAGTCTCGAATCCCCAGTCTTAAGTTTCGAAATCGAACGCTCACTTAAGTTTTTCAACATTAAACCCTAGTTCGGGAGAGCTGAAGCTCGGAATCCCCCAAGTCTTAAGTTTTGAGCCGAACGTTTAAGTTTTTTACCACCATTAAACCCTGGTAAGGGAGAGCGGTTGAGCTGAATTGCCCCAGTCTTAAGTTTCGAATTGTGCATTCAACTTAAGTTTCTCACCATTAAACCCTGGTCCAGGAGAGCTAAAGTCTCTGAATCCCCTAGGTCTTAAGTTTCGAGCTGAATGCTCACTTAAGTTTTCACCATTAATCCCCGGTCCGGAGAGTCTTGGGAATCCCCAGTGTCTTAAGTTTCAAGTCGAACGTTTAACTTAAGTTTTTACCACCATTAAACCCTGGTAAGGAGAGCGGTTGAGCTCAATCCCCCTGTGTCTTAAGTTTGAGTGAACGCTTAGCTTAAGTGTTTCACCATTAAACCCTAGTCCGGGAGAGTCAAGCACTAATCCCCAGTTCTTAAGTTTTGAGCTAAACGTTTAACTTAAGTTTTTTACCACCATTAAACCATGGTAAGGGAGAGCGTTGAGCTCAATCCCCCTGTGTCTTAAGTTTGAATTGTGCATTCAACTTAAGTTTCTCACCATTAAACCCTGGTCCGAGAGAGTCAAGCTTGAAATCCCCAGGTCTTAAGTTTCGAGCTAAACGTTCAACTTAAGTTTTTGACCATTAAACCCTAGTCCGAGGAGAGCTTAAGTCTCAATCCCCTGTGTCTTAAGTTTTAAGTCGAACGTTCAACTTAAGTTTTTTACCATTACAACCTGGTAAGGAGAGCGGTTGAGCTCAATCCCCAGTCTTAAGTTTTGAGCTGAACGTTCAACTTAAGTTTACCACCATTAAACCCTGGTTCGGGAGAGAGTCAAGTCTCGAATCTCCGAGTTTTTAGTTCGAGAAATTTGAACATTCAACTTAAGTTTTTTACCATTAAACCCTGGTCCGGGAGAGCTGAAGTCTCTGAATACCCCAGGTCTTAAGTTTTGAGCTGAACGTTCAACTTAAGTTTACCACCATTAAACCCTGGTCCGGGAGAGCTAAAGCTCTGAGTAGACCAAGTCCTAAGTTTTGAATAACAGTATTCAACTTAGGTATTTTTTTGATGTTTAAAAAATCCCTGGTGTGGAGAGCTGAAGCTCTATGTAAGCCAGGTCCTAAGCTTTGAATAAGAGTATTCAAACACATATTTTTTTATGTTTAAAAAATTCCTTGTGTGAAGAGCTGAAGCTCTAAGTAAGCCAGGTCCTAAGCTTTGAATAAGAGTATTCAAACACATATTTTTTGATGTTTAAAAAATCCCTGATGTGGAGAGTTGAAGCTCTAAGTAAACCAGGTCCTAAGCTTTGAATAAGAGTATTCAAACATATATTTTTTGATGTTTAAAATATCCCTGGTGTGGAGAGCTGAGGCTCAAAGTAAGCAAGGTCCTAAGTTTTGAATAAGAGTATTCAACTTAGGTATTTTATGATGTTTAAAAAGTTCCTGGTGTAGAGAGCCAAAACTCTATGTAAACCAGGTCCTAAGCTTTGAATAAGAGTATTCAAACACATATTTCTTGATGTGTAAAAATTTGAGAGAGAGTCAAGCTCTAAGTAAGCCGATTAAAACGAATACATCATACATAAAATATCGGGCAAAACTATCAAGAAAGATAAAGTTAAACAATGGTAAGATAGTCAGAGAGAGCGAATAAAAGCCGCAATATAAACTTCCCTCAAAGAAAGGTGCAAAAATGGGATAAGATGTAGTCCAAACCTAATTAAGCAGCTTGTGCTACCATCTTTAAAACCCCGGGCGTGGAGAGTCGATGTCTCTATGTCCCCCATGTATAAAGTTTCAAATTGTGCATTCAACTTAAGCTTCCATCTTTAAAGCCCGACGTGGAGAGCTGAAGCTCTGAATCCCCCAGGTCTTAAGTTTTGAATTTAAAATTAAACTTAAGTCGCTACGATTTATAAAACCCTGAAAGGGAAAGCTGAGCTACGATTCCCGTGTCTTAAGTATAGAATTTGAAGTTTCACTTAAATACTCACCCAAACCCAAGGAGTCGGGCCGAGCTCCCACCTTAGGTCATCGGAGTAAATTTACAATTCAACATTAGGTACTCCAAAGATCCTAATGAGCATGTGGAGCTGAATCGAGAAGTAGCGCAATGGGTTCACACTCCACCAGAGAAATTTGAAAATCTGCTCTAATAGAGAGGGGAGTGTAGTTGATCCGACCTCATGTTTGAGTAAGACACGCCAAATTCCTTACTATCATCTTTAAAAGATGGAGCACTAATAAAGAGGGCAGATACGGGCGTGATGAGTCGCATGATCCTTGGTGAATTAAATAGCCCGTGTTGATTAGATTTAAATCCATTTTATGGTTTGATCTACCTCTAAGATTTGACCTATCTTTGGTCCCAAGCCATGAATTTGAGATTTTGACTTATATCATCAATTTTCAAAAACATAATGTACGAAAAGAAATGGACAATCAAAAAGGAAATCTGAGCCCCTTATGAGAGGGTGGATACAGTCGTTCATAATAGATTTTGCAATTTGCAAGAACTACTTAATTTGGGAGTAGTGGAGGTACGAAATACTAGAAAATAAAACTTGAAAAGTTATTTAAGATAATTGGAAGCAGAGGCAAAAATATGACACAAAGAGGCAAAAATCTGACAACATCAATAGCTTTGAGCTTCTCTTTTTCGAATCTTTGCTTTAGCATGATCTACCTTCATTTTTCATTACACGAGGCAACTTTGGTATTGGCATCATGGTACTCAGCCTCTAACTTTTTGATGTCGGCCTTGAAGCTAATACATGTGTTTCTAATGCAATGTTAGAATTGTGGAGTTCTAGCTCAACGGGAGAGGCAAGACCTGCCCGGGTATCTTGCACGATAGAGCCCAGGTAACATATTTACAGATAAGAAGAAGGATCTTTCCAAAAAAACAAGAAGACGTTCTATCCTTATGAAGAAATGAGGATCAAATGTTAGGGAGAAAGAAGATGGATAAATCTAGAAATTGAAATAACAAACCATTATTTGCATAAAGTGTGAGGAGGCATGGAATCAAGAAAGGCGAAATTTGGAAGGTTACTGCCTAAGAGAAAGGGCCAAAATACAAGCCTACTTTATATGAAATGTCTTCTTTCCCTGTAGACATACTCTAAGGGGATTAGAGTTCAGCTCTAACTACTTTTGGTCCTAGACTCAAAAGTTTAGTTACTATTAAGCTACGGAGGCCCATCCGCCACTTGCTGGCTCAAACCAAAAGTGGTCGTGAACACTATTCGATGACCTTACTAGTAGCTTAGAGCCCGGCTCCCACGAGGAAATTAAAATCAGCCCTACCATCTCTCATAATCAAGTCCAAATGAAGGATCATCTCATAAAAACACAAGGTTAGCATGCAAGCATACCTAGTGTAGCAGCACATGGATAAAGGTAGTATTTTAGATCTACTCTATAACGCATATCTGTCGAGCTCATCTAAATAGAATAGGGGGATCAAGTTGATCCGGCCCCATTTTGGTAAGTCAAGCCTACTCTTACTATTGCTTATGTAGATCTATATCGGAAGTACCCCTTTTATAAAAGGAACTGAATTTTAGCAGTTAAGGAAGGAGATAAGAGAAAGATGGGAGATGGAATGATAGGGAACCAATGGGGCGTGCCATTATGGGCATGACATACGAAGCGATGACATAATTCAAAATGATAGCCACCACGAAATTACCATCCGGAAGGTGCCGGAACCGGTTATAGGCCTACTCTAGTGGACAGATTTGCCATCTTAGTCCACATAGAGTAGGGGGTAGTTGATCCGGCCCAACTTAGGTAAAGACAGGCCTACTATAGTAGACCTGCCCATGGGCAGATCTCTAAAAGAAGAGTAAAAACATGGGCAATCGAGCACGTCATATGGGGGGTCGGAGAGCACTTCGGAAGGTCCTACGCAATTAAGGAGACCTCATGTGATAAAGACCTACACCCTTATTTAATGATCGAGCATGATCGGAAGTGACATAAAGTCAAAGAGTAACTATGGAATGAGAGGTGAACGCGGTAATTACGGGCCGATGATATGACATAAATGTGAATAGCAGTGTCTACACGTAAGACCGACACGCAGATTAATGTGAAGGACAATAGATGATAAGACATAAAGGTGAATAGCATGTCTACCAAGGAAGACCGACATGCATTAAATGTGAAGTACAACAGAGGATGAGACATAAAGGTGAATAATGGTGTACTAAGGAAGGCATTTAATGTGAAAGACAATCTCTCGACGTGATCATTAAAAAAGCTTGATTTGAGGTTATAGGAGGCGAGTCGGAATAGCGGGACTGCCAAGAAGTAAGCATCTGTAGGGGACACTGCTAAGAAGTAACTTTGTGTCGGGAAGAAGCATTTAAAACAAATTGTGATGGGTAATGAGAAGTGACAACACCGAAACCAACCAGGAGATGACACGTGGCAGTGCTGTGGCTGAAGATAAAATGCAAGGAAGAAGTATAAAAGGGGGTTCACTTTCTTTCTCTAATCTATCTAATACATTAATAAGTACTAATCCATGCAATATCCTTGTTCGACTTTGGCATCGGAGTGCTAACGCCGGAAAACCCTCCCTTGGGCTTTGCGGGGTGCAACACGGAACAAGTGTTGGATCTTTGATAGTCCAGCTCATCCAGGACAGATCAAGCCTTGATAGTCCAGCTCATCCAGGACAGATCAAGTGGATTAGAGGAATTACCTCATCCCCGAACCAATATAAAATTTGCTTGTGCCATTTACTTACAAAATTTTATTTTTCCTACTTATATTTATATTTGATGTTTAAGTTATATTGCCAACCCAACTGATAATAACATTGCTAAGAACAAGAGTTAAAAACAAGTTTAAAATTAACATGGGTGTTAAGTCTTCCGCTGTATAAAAACCAAATCAACTAAAAAGTTAAGTGTTAGCTGACCTAGCTAAGTTATACTATCAACAGCTCAGTCAAGTCTGTTGAGTGGGTAACTTTGCTAAAGTAAGCCAACCTAGTTGTCCCCCAAGGACTTAGCTGATTTGAGTCAACTTTGTTCAAATATTTTAATAAAGACTAAATTATGAAAAGTTGGTAAGGTTTATTCAACCCCCCTAAACCTTATACCACACCCCTTGGGACCTACACGCTTTGATAGCAGAGGTCATGATAGTTGCCCCCGAAAAAGGGGATCATTGATCCACCGCATGACCCGAGAAGCAATCCTACACGAGCACGTTCCAACTTATACTGCAGATATCATAGAGACAAGGGGCACACTACCGAGGACTATTTCATTTTGAAGAAGGAGATATAGTTACTTATCTAGAAGGGCCACGTCAAGGACTACGTGGATCAGAGAAAGTTTCACCGTGATCTGAGGCCACATGAAGAAGAATTTCAACAAGACTAGCGTCGCTCAGACCCCAGCAAGGAGGAAAGACGCGACAATCACGTGAGCCGAGTTATCAATGTGATCTCCGTAGGACCGGAGGCAAAAGACGCCCGCAGTTCTCTCCGAGAATATAGCAAGGAGAGAAAGGGGCGACCGAGAAAGCCCTGATCCAAGAAAAGAGTCATAGAGTCACAATAGACCAATAGTATGCCTATCACATTTGGCACTCAAGATTACATCCCTTAGACCCAAGTCCACGCAGACCCATTGTTATATCTATCATGCTGGCCCACTTTATGGTCAAGAGGGTCTTGGTGGATACGGGAAGTGCAGTGGATGTCATATTTCGGGAAGCCTTTGTCAAGATGAGGATTGACTCGGCAAAGATAGATTGTTTTTCTTTACGCGATCGCGATTGGCTTTTTTGGAGAAGTGATCAAGTCCTCGGTGAGATCAACCTACCACTCACGTTAGGCATGGACACCCCACATCACGTTACGAAGATGGTCCGCTTCCTCATTGTAGACGCTCCCTCTCCTTACAATCTGATATTGGGAAGGTCCAGCCTGAACTAGTTTTGGGCCATCCCATCCACATATCACTTAAAGCTGAAGTTCCCTACGGTTTATGGGATAGGAGAGACTGTTGGAGATATTAAGACGGCTGGGGAGTGTTATGTGGCCATCTTAAAGATGAGCAAGATCCATGCACCAAATGATGAAAGCACCACACAGCCTCAGACACCAGTTCTCCTTGGACTCCCGGAGACTTTAGTATTTGTTATTTTTGACTATTTTCAATTTATTTCCACCCGAGAGGCGTTAAACATTTATTTACATTTCAATACTATTTTCGCCCATGGGGCGTAAAACTTTATCATCATAATGAATAAAAAGCACTCTCATGTTTCTAATTTGATTTTGTGAATGCAGTTAATGGCCAGATATGGCCCCGGTCAATGACCGCTTGGGTGCTCTCCTCAACAAATCCCATATTTTCGGCTAAAGGCCCGAATAGGAGGGGCCTCCTCATAGGGGTCCTCATAAATCACCTCCTCCGGTTAAGACCCCGTAGGGGAAGACCTCACCCGGCTAAGACCCCAGAGGGGGTGACCTCACCTGGCTAAGATCCCGGGTGGGAAGACCCTTCCAACTAAGTCCCCCGGATATGAGGGGTCTCCTCACAGGGGTTCTAGTAATTCACCTCCTCCGGCTAAGACCCCAGAGGGGAAGACCTTACCTGGCTAAGACCCCAGGTGGAAAGACCTCATCCGACTAAGACCCTGGATGAAAGGGGCTTCCTCGCAAAGAGGTCCTAGTGATGAAAAAAGATCCCGGCAAATTCTTCTCCATGATAAAAATGTGCAAGAAAAAGAAAGCAAAAATGGTAATACATGTGGGAAAAGATCAAAATGATGAAACAAGAACTTGGGAAGAGCTCTAGGAGGGCGCCCTTTCCGAGATCCGGAAGGGCACCCCATGAGCTCCAGGAGGGTGCCCCCCTATGGACTTCAGAAGGGTACACCATAATATTAAATACAAGTATTTTCAGCTATTCCGAAGAAATTAAGACTTCCTTTCAAACGGAAGGGTCCATCTCTACACAAAATATGAATAAATCTTCCTGAGAAAGAAGTCACATGCAAATATTACAAATAAAGCATGATAAAAGACAAGCAAATATGCATAAGGAAGAGCATCAATGTAGCGTAAATGCAACGGAATATCATCTGGTCCCATGGGGCAAAGAAACATCTCAAGACAAAAAGAGAAAGAAAGAAATTCCACGAACATAAAGCAAGCCCTAAACAGGTGGGCAGGAATCAAAGGTCATATGGGCCAGAATACAGCTATCAATGCTCAAGCGTGGGAGGATCCGCCTCCTTCAACAGCATCAACTCCTCTGGGCTCCTCTCCATCGCCGCCACCTGTGCCATCGGCTTCATCGGGAAGATCATGCAAGCATCAACCTCCTCATCCTCCCCCTCAATAGAAACATTATAGTCAAGGATGCCTATCAGCTCGTTGGAGGCTTTTCCATTTTGTTGTGGCAGTTTTTGGCAATGTCGCACCAGTTTATCAAAGTAGGAGGAGGACTCTCTCATCAAATCTGAACGATAATACAAGGAACTCTTGTAGGCCTCAACTGAATTGGCCCTCTCCTTGGCCAATAAATCAACACTAGTGGGAGACTGGAAGGACAACTCACCCACTTCCGCCTCATGGGCAAGCTGATCCTTCGCCCTAGCATACTTCTTGGACAAATCCAACATCTCATACTTATGATAGCTAGCTTCCTCCTTAAGGGGTTTTACCTCACCCCGAAGCTGATGGTTCTCCACCTCCGTCACCTCGCCTCGATAGTTTGAAACCGCTGCAAGGTTCAGAATCTACAACAAAATTTGTACAAGTCTTAGCCAAGTGAAAAGACAAAAAATGAAGAATGAAGATGCAAAGTAACTACAAAAGCTTACCCGAGCGACATCCCGGCAAAAGTGAGTCTCGATGTTCTTGAAGGATGACCCCATGACGGATCGATCATCTACCGACAAAGCTCCTCTCAAGCTAGCATAGCCTAATCCAGAATCCATGTAGTCCTAGTGGGACTGAATCCCCTCACGACGGTTCACTCCACTGGAGAAGATAGCTCGGGGATGGGAAGAGCCAGAATGAGGACGGGGAGCAGGAATAACATCAACACGATCATCGGAGCGAGAATCCAGTCGCCAATCACTCTCTGGGAGAGGGGGGTGCGGCCTGCGCTCACTATCACTTTGAGGCGGGGCGCTCGAACTCCCGCCAGCAGCAGACTTTTCCTTGGCCTTCTCCTTTTCCTTCCTCTTAAAGGCCATCAGCTCCGCAATGTTATAACTCTCCGTGCCTAAAAGCAAGCAAAAAGCAATATTATAAAATGAAAGAAGTCAAAATATACAAGGCGAGAAGCAATGCAAAGAAGTAAAGCAATGTGAAGTACCCAATAACTCCTTAATGTTCAGAAGACTCTCAAACAATCCCCTGGATCTATAAACTGCCACCATCTTATTTCGGGAAGCAGGAGTGCCTCGGGCCGTCATGGTTTTCGAAACCCATTCGTGAGGGATCTCCCAACCATTGTCCCTCACATAGAAAAAGTCCACCTTCCACATCCCACCAGGAGAAGGAAGCCACTTAAGAAACTTGCACTGGGGGCGAGGGAAGAAGTGGAAGAAGGTGTCACCAGGAGACTTCGTGGCATAAAACAAAGAGTGAAACCCATCTACAATCGGAGACAAGCCTAACTGCCACATTGCATGCTCGTAACCCTATATGCATGCATAAGATTGAGGAATCAAGTGACCAACACATGCTCCCACGGATTTAATGATCGCGATGAGGAAATTATCCGGAGGAAGAACAAAGCCAACAGAGAAACTGTAAAGATATACCGTGATGAAGCCCTCAGTTGGATGAGTAAGTCTATTTCCCCGGCATTGGGCCAACATAATAAACGCTAAAGAAAGCTCTAGCCGCTCCCGTAGCCTACGAAGACAGACAGATGATACTCGGTTGGCCAACTCTCCCGGAACAACTGCCCGACTACCGGGAGGAGGCCTATGCTTGTACTTGGGTCGATGGACATCTGGACTATCTTCCTTGGTTTTCTCATCGGAATACTCAATCACTTGAGCTCGAGTACGGCTCAAGCTATACTTCTCCCTAGCCATCAAAAAGCAACTCCGGAGCGAGATGAGGAATATCAAAATCCATGGATAAAACTGGAAATGGAATGACAGAACCAGAAACTGAATGCCTGGTTAAGCCTCAGCCTTCGAGCAGAACTGAAGAAGAACTGAAATTCGAAATTCTGCCTGAAATATACGAAAACTCCAGAGAAGACGGGGACACATGAGAAAGAAAATGGGCCGGGGGACTTGGGAAGCCCCCGGGGAGCATGCACTTGTGGCCGCCAGGGGAGGGCACCAAGGGGGCACCGTTGCCCACCCCGGGGAGGTGCCCCGGGGCGCCCTCTTCCGCGTATTGAACTCTCATCTATCTCCTCACTTGACACACTCCACTCATCACTCCAACTCTCCATGAGCTCTCACCTCAACTTTCAAAAAAAAAAATTTAAGTTTTCTACAAAGCAAAGAGTTTCAAAGTTAAGAGTATAGAGAGAAATATTACCTTTGGAAGACATGGTCAAAATCTCTCCTCCAAAGTGTCATTATGCAAAAATGGTCAAAGATTCTCCAAAGGCAAGACAAGATACAACAAGACAAGCCAGACATGGTACCGGATTAGCTCCAACACTACTTCATACCTCCACAGCATCGGAGTTGGGGGGCTTATGTTGGGGGCAAAAACGATATATTATTATTTAATATATAATTCAATTTATATATTAATTTAATATTAATTGCTCAATGGACTCTTATTAAAATAACTCGGTCCAAAGGAGTCTGGGACTGGCTCATAGGTCGATTTCTTCTACACAGACTGGCCCATATGCCGATTTCTCCTACACAACCCACAGGGCCCATCTCCCATGTATAAAAGGGTCCTTCCTATTCATTTGTAAGTACATTATCATAATCCTCCTACGCATTTAATTCAAGATTCAATTATTGTCTTAAGTATTCTCTTGTTCACCGTCCCGACTTGAGCGTTGGAGGGGCCTCCCGGGATAAACTCCGGGGTCCTCTAATGTTTTGGCGTGTATGCGGACAAGTTCCCAATCGAAGGATTTCCACTTCCGAGAGAAGAAGACTCAAGACTTCTCCTGGGACAAGGATTTAACCAACACCGTTTACTTGGAGTCATCACCCTAAAAGGCAACATCAAATATATATATATATATATATGTGTGTGTGTGGAGGAGATCTGTGAGACTATCCCACCCTCCTAGGTGAGACCGTAGGAAAAGATCTACACCATAAAAAAATCTATGGCCAACATACACCAAATATATACAACTATTGGAAGGAAAATATACACTTGCAGGGGTAAAATAGGGATAGATGAAAATCCCAAATAACCGCCTCCTACAAATTAGGGACGTGATCTGTTATTGATCATGTTCCCCAATCACGCAATCAACCCTCCACTTTTCTTCTTCACAACAACACTCGCATCGCGATCAAAAATTATCCGCTCCGACCGCAAATTCTTCCATTGGATCAAGCTCGCCAAAAATCAACATATCGCATAATTTATACCATGCATCTTTGTATATTTTATGTTCGCATATATAGTGTTCCAAATTTGCATATTTAGTATGAACAAAGTGTATTACATTAAAATTTTAATAGTGTGCTTATTTAGAAGATGAATATTGAATATACAACTATTATCATTGTGTATACTTAGAACAAAACAAGAAAAATATTAAAAATACATTAGACATTGGTCCTTATGATTTATACCATTTATATCGCATATTTATGTTCTCGCATATATAGTGTTCCACATTTGCATATTTAGTATGACAAAGTGTATTACATTAAAATTTTAATAGTGTGCTTATTTAGAATAGAATATTGCATATATAGATTTGTTATTGTGTATACGTAGAACAAAACAAGAAAATTTTGAAATACATTAAGCATTGGTCCTTATAATTTATACCATGCATCTTTTGCATATATAGTGTTCCAAATTTGCATATTTAGTATGAACAAAGTGTATTACATTAAAATTTTAATAGTGTGCTTATTTAGAATAGGAATATTATATATATAGTTTTGTTTGTGTATACTTAGAACAAAACAAGTAAAATATTAAAATACATTAGGCATTGGTCCTTATAATTTATACCCGCATACCGCATATTTATGTTATGCATATATAGTGTTCGAATTTGCATATTTAGTATGAACAAAGTGTATTATATTAAATTTTAATATTGTGCTTATTTAGAATAGAAGTATTGCATATATAGTTTTCTTATTGTGTATACTTAGAACTGAACAGAGACGTGAAATGGATTGATAAAGAAAACTAAATAGGCATGTGTTTTGAAAATGTAACTAATACCTTAAATCTCAGGAGAGAGAGATATGGTAAAATTTTATTAATTTCGAAAATACCAAATTACCCTTAATCCTCCCAATAAATCTGATGCCTACTAAAAATAAGAGGGATAATCTGGACCGTTATTCGTTTAGATCCAATGGCCACGATATATCCCTACGGTCTCACCTAAAGGGTTTGGTCTCATTTGAATCAATCCCCTTATATTTTAGTAGGTTACTGTATACTTATATGTTTTTCGATGTATATTTATATGTGTTTTGCTGTATAAGTAGTTAATTTTTTATGTATATATTTATGTTGTTGTATACTTATGTATTTTGTTGTATACTTATATGTGTTTTGCTGTACACCTATATTCGTTGAAGAAAATTGGAGATTTTTTATGTATACTTATATGTGTTTTGATGATTATTTAGTTAATATTTACCGTGTGTTTTTTTATATATTCTGCTCTGACACTTTATTTTTGGTTTTTTGTGTCAGGACTGGTGTTTTGTTAATCATGGCTAAAAGAAGTAGTAAAAGTGAATAGCGCATCGATCGAGATTTGATATACATAGTATGATTTTATTGTATATTTAGACATAGTTTACTGTATAGGTAGTCTTATTTTATTGTATAGTTAGACAAAGTTTTATTGTATATGTAGTCTGATTTTGTTATATAGTTAGACATAGTTTACTGTATACATAGCCTGATTCTTGTCTAGTTAGACATAATTTACTATATAATAATTTAGTTAATTGATTTGTGTCTATTAGTTGTTGATTTTTTAATTATTGTTAATTGGTATACCGTAATTATTGGTCTGCCCAGAATAATCTTGTTAATTGATTCTTTAATTCACGGTCCCCACATGTTTTTGTTTGACAATTGTAATATGCAATACAAATATGTTAAATATACAAAGATATAATAGTATTGAATATACAGTAAATATATGTTAAATATACAGTACAATAATGAGCGTGATTTTTGTAACACCCTTACCCTTGTAACACGTATTTTTATATCATAAACTAGTTCATATGCAAAGATGGCAGTATTGCACATGTTAATCATGATCAGTAACCTTTTTATAAGCGGAAGCATTAACTTCAAAAGATTAACAGATTATTCACACATGTGCATTTATCCATATTACATAGCATTAACGACCGTGCCCTTTTATATACAGATCAAAACCGACTCCCTGTCTGAAAATGCAAATGATGAGCTGAGGGAGAAGGATGGGAGTCCAGCCGGCCGACCTTTGATCCATGCTTTAACTTCTGTCACCCCTCACGGATCAACTTTTATCTACAACAACTAAAAATTGACAACATTGCATTTGGTGAGTTGCAAGCTCGGCAAGTATAATCCCATAACAAGTTATTTAACATCACACAAGCACATTATCTCAATCAATTGTTCATATCATTTATAAACATGTAAATGCACATGCTTGGTCATTTTCTTTTACTGTTATGGGCTAGCTAATACCGAGAATAAATCGTGATCACGAAGATGGTCATGGCACTCTGTAATTCTTTATTTCACGTAGAGTTCAATGAACTCGGGGTGGCCGTACGTACTATGTAATCCAGAAATTCTGGATGACTGTAATTCTGTGATTCAAGGTCATTAGTGGTCATAACAGAATCCATTAATCTCTGATGAATGCATTTCTGTAATCACATATTTCCTTTCCGTATCAATAACATCAGTAGAGATCGCATATCCCATTTCCATATCAATAACATCATTGGAGATCACATATCTCAATTCCATTTCAATGTCCTCACATAGAAATCATACATCTCAATTTTATATCCATCTCATCACATAAAGATCATATATCTCAATTTTATCACAATATCATCATAGAGAATCATGCAATTCACATTAGGGCACGATAAGCTACTAATCAGTGTGGTCAAATAAGTAAATAATTCATTCCAACACATTAATCATATAATCAAACAAGTCAAATAACAAGCTAAAAGATTATACTCACAAGTGGTGCCCTTATCTCAATGTTTTTCGCCTAATCGGCCTTACTTGCTCCTGTATGGTGATTTTGACCCATTAGCATATAAAAATGCATAACCAAATAAAAATCACATATGTAATATTAATGAACTTATTTGCATGTCATTTATGACTCTATATGCAGTTGAATACCAGATGGTATAAGGTTAACAAAACTTCCTTGTCCAAGGTCTTAGCCTGATTCACACCTTAATAAAGATAAAGCTTGTTTCATATGTTCAAAATGCATGAAAACCCCAGCCTTGGCAGTCTTTAGTATATTTATCATAAGTTTCAGTACAAACCTGATATTAGGGTGATTCAAGTGTTCCTAGAATCCAAATTCAATTTTCTACAACTTTCATGTTTTAACTATTTCTAAATTACGAAAGAAACTTGGTCAAAATGGTTAAAAAGCTGCAGCAGATTCTTCTGCTAGACGGAAAAAAGGGCATAGCTTAATTAAGTACTTATCTCATTTTAACTATTTTCTTGTTGTAACTCTAAATTAATATATGCATGATAATCCGCTGAAATTATCCCTAGGTTTGTAGTTTAATCTAGTTTATCAATATATTTATTTTAATTCCATAATCAATATTTACAAACAAAATCAATAAAGTTAAAATCTTAATCAATCTATCCCCAGCTTATTCAAAGTTGAGCATAAATCAACTTTAGTGGCATATATTGTTGAGATTAGCATGTTTCCTTCACTACCAATATCCCTCTTTAATTTCCAATAAATTAATCATTACATATAATGGACTTCTTTTCACTAATTATCTATATGAATATAGATGCATAAAAAAAGAGGAGTTTTCTTTTCTCATAAGATCGAATACCAGTAGTTGGTTTGACAACTTAATTAATATCTTCATAATCATATAAGAATATATATATTTTTCTTTACAAACAATTTGTTGGGTAAAATTTCTGGTGAAGGTTTCTGTTTGAAGAAAAAATGGTTGGAATTGAGTGTTTAGGCTTAGTCGAGGCCCGATTTAGAATCGGTCTCGCAAGACTAAAAACGCCCCGTATACCGAGTGCTTACTGTTCGGCGCGCCGCCTCTAAGATACAACGACTTTAATCGTTTCCAGTTATCAAGACAAAGAAACCGGAACAACAACGAACAAGCAAAGTGTTGGACTACTTTCAAGCTTTCAAGGAGGAGAAGGGCAAGATGCAAAATGCAATGCTCGATTTAATGTTATCCGATTATTTTCGTGTTTTTCGTATGTTTTTCGAGACACCAGGATCGATTATTATAGGCTTTAGACGCCCAGTATGGAAAGAACATGTCTTTTGGCTCGAAAAGACACCTTTGCAGATCAACAGACGCACTGCTGCAGGGGAGCACGGGCCAGACGACGGGGCGTGCCGCCGCTGCGTGCGTGCTCAAACTTTCGGCACCCAAGACGACCCAGGACGCACGGGCGTGCGCCGCCCGTCTGTGACGACCCGACCGCACGGCGTGTTCTCCGTCGTGCGGGCCGAAAGTTTTTTCCCGGTTGAACTCTTTTAATTAATTACAAAAATTAATTAAATATTTTAATGTTTTTGGTCCAAAAAGAATAAGGGCCTTGAAGCCCAGGCCCACGGCCCGGACCCGGGCCGAGCCGGCCGGCGGCGCGCGCGCGCGTGTGCTTTGACCAAACCCACAAGCATGTAGGTCCTCTCCCCTTTAAAAACTTGGGTGCCCCCAAGGGCCCAAACCTATTTGTCCAACTTAGGATAAATAAAGTGTGCAACTTTACCTCATTTTTCCTATGTGGGATGGAGCATCTCTCCTCCCCCACATTTTCCATTTTCCATACCATTTATTTGTATTAAGTGGCTAACTTCTAGCATTAATTTCTCATTCACCCGGAATCGGTTTTGAGAAATTCCAAATGCTATTCTCATCTACTCTCTAAGTAGAATTTTTACAAATAATTTAATTCCATTTTTCACAAATGGAAACCACTTAATTAATTGGTCAAAATCGGGTCAACACCCCATTTATCAAAGACCAATTCCAACACAATTTTAGTAATCTCCAACTCAGAAATTCAAATGAAATAGCAATCTAAAAAATAGTGTGGTATATAAATTAATCATATTACTAATTTGACAGAAATTAAATAGTCACCGAGATGTTAAATTATAAAACTCCTTCCTAAGCAAGCACCGTCCGTCAAATGCTCTAGTAAGTATGTGTCCTTTTGTTCTTTTTATTCTTTTAAGCTAGTTATAAAAGTCCTAGGTAGTATATAGCTTATCCATTAAGGAGCTAAGTCGGTCAAGAGAAGTGCATGCGTGTGTGATTATATATATAAATATTACTAATTGTACTTGTCTTTATCAACACAAAAGCATATGTGATATAGTGTGAATATACAATTATTCTTTCTTTCAATCACAAGCTTTTATATATATAGGATTTGGTTCAAATGAGACCACCCTCCCTAGGTGAGACAGTGTGGACTCATCTTACCCATTGATCTTAAAAAATGAAGGGATGTGATTAATTCAGTTTTTTTAATTATTTCTTAATTTTCGCTGATTTTAAGGGTAAGATTGTAATTTTGTAATTCAAATTAGTGGTCCCAGCGGATTTTATGGGCTGAAATTGACACTGCCGGATTTTGTGGCGGATTTTAAGGAACCTGTTATCTTTCCAAATATTTTTATTTTACAGCATAGTTAGGGTTCTTCTACTGCATAATTAGACATCAAATAATGCATATTTAGTTATTTTGTTGGCACTTTTTTTACAAAAACAAGACATAATTGAATATAACGCATCGCATATGTAGTTATATACTACACCGCATAAATAGGTTCAATATAATGTATATTTAGTTATGAAAATTGGATATTGCTTTTGGAAATTATAAAAATGGGATGTTACATAATGTCTTCGCATATTTAGTTATTCCACAATGCATAGATAGTTTCTAGATAATACATAGTTAGTTGATTTTGTTGCATAGTTTATGACGTCTTGCATAGTTGGATATATTGTACTACATATTAGTTGTTTTACGCTGCATAGATAGTTTTCAGATAATGCATATTTAGTTGAGTTTTGTTGCATATTTAGTTTTCGAACTCAATGTTCGTTATTTCTCGTAATATTGCACCGACTTTTCTTGTTTTTTTCTCGTAATTTTCATGAACTATAATTTTCGAGTTCTTCACAGTTTTTCTTTATTTGCGTTAATGGAGGAATGAGAGAGAGAGAGAGAGAGAGAGAGAGAGACGTGAGATTGAGAAAATTGGGAGATGTATGAGAGAGAAACTGATTTGATTCCATTTTTGTAACTAACTTGTTATGTTATATTACCCTACTACCCTTATATTGATTAAATTAATATTTTAATATATTTTTATCCATTAAATCATACCCATTGATTAATAGTGGGGAATGGTTGAGATTAGTCCATTGTGTCTCACCTAGAGACATGGTCTCACTTGATCCTCCCCCTATATATATATATATATATATAAACGTCATGCGTAGGGCCGCACACATGCCACATTGCTATCCATTCATCTCTATTTATGTATGTGATTAGTTGGCAAAATGAAATGATGACATATAAATTTGTATTCATCACCTATAGACTACATATAAGCATAACTTATATATATATATATTACGTGTGTGTATATATTATATATATGTGTATAAAAAAATACTAATATTAACTTTATAGATTTATGATATTACTTACAATCTATTCTATATATATTTAAATAGAATTCTTAATATTTGATACTCTAACACGTACGATTTTTGTCCTTCTATTTAATTAATTCACGTATCATTTTCCTAAAAATCTAAACATGCGTGTGAATATGCTTACGAATAAATAACTCTTATAATTAAAATGAAAGGTTTTGGGTTATGACAATTCTCCCCCATCCCTTAAAAATTTCGTTCTTGAATTTTTGTACTTGTATCAGTAAATAACCACGGATATTGATCTCTCATATGTTGTTTCGTTTCCCATGTAGCTTCTTCTCTAGCATGATTTCTCCACAACACTTTTACCAATGGAATTACTCGATTTTGAAGTTGTTTTTCTTTGTACCCCACTATTTCAATGGTTCTTCAATGTAACTCAAATTATTAGCAATTTCAACTGGTTCATCTCGAAGAACATGTGACGGGTTTGATCTATATCGACGAAGCATACTAACATGCAACACATTATGAATCTGAGATAATTCAGGTGGCAAGGCAAGCCTATAAGCTAATGGTCCGACTTTTTCCAAAAGTATTTCATATGGGCCAATATAACGCGGACTTAGTTTACCTTTCTTTCCAAATCTGAGAATACCCTTCCAAGGGGAAACACGGAGAAATACTTTCTCACCAACTTCATATTCCATTTCCCGCCTATGCTGATCAATATAACTTTTTTGTCTATCTTGAGCTGCTTTTAAACGACTTTTAACTATTCTCACTTTTTCGATTGTATCTTGAATCAAATCTGGACCTTCAAGTAATCGTATTCCCTCTTCATCCCAACATCTTTGGACTCCCTGCATTTCCTACCATATAATGCTTCATAAGGCGCCATACCAATGTTGCTATGATGTTGATTATTATAAGCAAATTCTATCAATGCAATATATTCATCCCAAGAGCCTTTGAATTAAGAACACATGCACGAAGCATATCCTCTAGAGTTTGAATAGTCCTCTCGGACTGCCCATCTGTCTGTGGATGAAATGTTGTACTAAAATGTAATTTAGTACCTAATGCTTGTTGTAAGCTACCCCAAAATCTAGACATAAAACGAGGATCGCGATCTGAAACAATAGACAAGGGTATACCATGTAGTCTAACAATCTCATTTACATATCGTTTCGCCAGATTTTCTAGAGTAGAACCCCATCTAAATGGTAAAAAGTGAGTTGATTTTGTTAGTCGATCAACAATAACCCAAACTGCATCATTTTTCCTCGGTGTCACATGCAGACCATAAAGGAAATCCATAGTAATACGCTCCCACTTCCAAACAGGAATAGGTAATGGATGCAATTTACCTACCGGTGCCTGATGTTCCGCTTTAATCTGCTGGCAAGTTAAACATTTTGAAACATATTCGGCTACATCTTTCTTCATTCTGGGCCACCAATAATGGCTTTTTAAGGTCTGATACATTTTTGTACTACCTGGGTGCATGGCATATGGTGCAGTGTGAGATTCTTCCATTATCTCATGCCTCAAGCCTTCAACATTAGGAACACAAAGTCGATTGTTGATCGTCAAACTACCATCATCATTCAAAACAAAAGATGTACTATTTTCTTGTTTCACTTTTCTGCAATACTGGTCAGTTTATTATCTCAAAATTGTGCTTGTTTAATTCTTTCAATCATCACAAGACGAACACCAAGTGAAACATATAAAACACCCATGTCATTTACATTCAATTCAACATTCATCTTCCTCATATCTAGTAGATATGGTATAACACGCACTGAGAGATAAGAAACAGTACCATAAGATTTTCGGCTCAAAGCATCAGCAACAACATTAGCTTTCCCTGGATGATATTCGATAGTACAATCATAGGGCCTGTTTGTTTATGTTTCCATGGTCCATTTCCAGTTTCTGGAGTTGGAAATAGAATTTTGAGAATTTATTGGTTTTCGTGTGGAAATTGGGATTGTGTTTGGATGAATGAATTGAAATGTGTTTTATGTAGGGTTGGAAATGAGATTGTGTTTGGTTTGAGTAGTTTTGAAATATTATTTTATGTATATAATAATTGAAAAGTTGGTAGTGGTGGGGTCCACTTCAATATTTTAATTTGAATATATAATATTATATTTGTAAGATTAAGTTAGTGGGTCCCATTAGATAGTTATAATTTAAAAATAGTAATATTTTAAGTAGATAAAGTTGATAATGGTGGGTCCCACATATATAATTGGGTTAAAATATGAGAATAGTGATTGATAAGTAATGATGAGTGATGTAGGGTAGTGTATAGGTTTGAGAATAGAAATTATATGTTTGAGATGTTGTTTTATGTGAAAAATAGAAAATGAAAATGATGATTTACATTGGAAATTTTATGAACAAACATGATTCCACTTTTATGTATAGTTGGAAACTGGAAAGAGGCCATTGGAAACATAAACAAACAAGGCCATAATCTTTCAGCAATTCAAGCCATCTTCTTTGACGCATGTTCAACTCTTTCTGACTTAATAAGTATTTCAAGCTTTTATGATCAGTGAAAATTTGGAATGTGGCACCATATAAGTAATGTCTCCATATCTTTAGAGCAAAGACAACCGCAGCTAGCTCAAGGTCATGAGTAGGATAAGACATCTCGTATGGTTTAAGTTGTCTAGACGCATAAGCAATAACCTTACCGTGTTGCATTAAAACACATCCTAAACCTTGGTAAGAAGCATCACTTAAACAATGAATCCATCAGTACCTAAAGGAATAGTCAAGATTGGGGCAGTGGCGAGCCTTTTCTTCAACTCTTCGAAACTCTTTTGGCAACTATCTGTCCATTTGAAAGAAACATATTTTCGTAGTAACTTTGTCAGTGGAGTTGCAATAAGCGAAAAATTCTCAACAAATCGTCGATAGTATCCTCGCTAGACCTAGAAAACTACGAACTCGTAACACTTTTTGGGTTTTCCCACTTGATCACTGCTTCGATTTTCTGTGGATCAACTTTAATCCCGTCACCAGAAACAACGTGTCCCAAAAAGATTACTTGATCTAACCAAAATTCGCATTTACTAAGTTTTGCATACAATTGTTTCTCTCGCAAGGTTTGCAACACAATTCTCAAATGTTGTTCGTGTTCCTCAGCAGATTTAGAATATACCAAGATATCATCAATAAAGACAATAACAAATTTATCTAGATAGGGTCTAAACACATTATTCATTAATGTCATAAATACAACGGGTGCATTAGTCAGTCCAAAAGGTATTACCAAAAACTCATAATGGCTATACCTAGTCTGGAACACTATTTTTGAAATGTCAGTCTCTGCAATCTTCGACTGGTGATATCCCGATCTCAAATCAATCTTTGAGAAAACACTATCACCTTGCAACTGATCAAATAAAGCATCTATTCTAGGCAATGGATATTTATTCTTCACTGTCACTCGATTCAGTTGTCGATAATCTATACACAATCTCAGTGTACCATCTTTCTTTTTAACAAACAACTCAGGTGCACCCCATGGCGAAACACTTGGTCTGATGTACCATTTATCCAGTAATTCTTGCAGTTGTATTTTTAGTTCTTGTAATTCAACAGCTGCCATTCTATAAGGAGGGATAGAAATTGATGCAGTACCTGGTTGTAGTTCGATGGTGAACTCTATATCTCTATCTGGAGGTAATCCGGGTAAATCATCTGGGAACACATCTGGATACTCTTTAACCACTAGAGTGTCTTCAAGTTTCAAACCACATAAGCGTGTGTCTATTACGTGAGCTAGGTAACATTCACAACCTTTCTTAATCATTTTGAAAGCTGTAGATGCAGATATTATACATGTAGGCAAAATTTCTCTTTCCCCTTTAAATACAATATGCGTCTGATTAGGAAGCTCCAATGCGATTTCTTTAGTAAAACAATCCAGTTTTGCATGGTGTTCGGTTAACCAATCCATACCCTGAATCACATCGAAATCTCTTAAAGGCATAACAAGTAAACTAGCACTCAATTTTGATTCACCGATCACAATTTTGCAATCACGATATACAGTATTTACAATCACCACACCCTATTGGGGTTCAAACCAGTAAATCATAACCTAATGTTTCTGGTTTATTACCCAAATGTGATGCAAATGAATGTGAAACAAATGAATGTGTTGCTCCTGGATCAAATAAAACATAAGCATTTGTATCAGAGATTGAGAGATTACCAGTAACTACAGTTGGTGCAGCTTTAGCTTCTTCTTGAGTCATAGCAAAAACTCGAGTTGGGCCTTGTTGTCTGCTCGCTTGACTTTCCACTGCACTAGCGCCTCTTCCTATACCGAATCTTCCTCAACCTCTACCTCTATTAGGATTGAAACCACTAAATCTAGTTTGCTCAATGGTGGATTCCTCACGTGGTTTTGTGCAATTCCTTGCTATATGTCCAGGTTCGCCACATCTAAAACATTTTCCTGTAAGCAACCTACACTCTCCACAATGATTCTTACCACAGTGTGCACATGTAGGAACTGTTGGTGTTGAACCTGCACTCTTACTGGTTGGTGTTGCACCCCTAATACTACCAGTTTTTGAACTGCTCGGGAAGCTCCTCTGTGTAGGCGCAGTAAATTCCTTTCTATTTCTAAATCCTCCAGTTTCATCACCCCGCTCTTCTTATTATCTTGAAAGTTTTGTTTTGATTCAGTTTCTAATTTCTCAGCACGTATTACTGCAGCTCTCAGCTTACTATAAGACTCCATATTTGTATGTGTAATACGATTTTGAATAGCAAATCGGAGTCCAGATTCAAATCTAGTACATTTCTTCTTTTCCGTGGCTACCATATGTGGGGCATAATGAGAAAGTTGATTAAATAGTACTTCATATTCAGCCACCGATCAGCTTCCTTGTTTAAGTTCAAGAAACTCTTTTTCTTTCTGATCCTTATAAACCTCTGGCAAGTATGTATCGTGAAATTCTCTTAGAAAATCATCCCATGTTAATACAGGTGGCTGAACAGTATTATAAGGTATAGTCTCCCACCAATCATATGCATTTTCTTGAACAAAGGATATCGCATAATCAAACTTTTCTTCAGGAGTACATTTCATCAAATTTAACCCTTTCGCTCGTTTCAGCCACGTTTCACCTCCGTTGGGCCAGTAGTACCCACAAAATCAGCAGCTCCCATTTTTCTAAGTTTATCATATTTTCTTTCACGTGGTTCAGGGGAATTTACCAGTGGATAAGGTGGATACCGAAAATGAGCAGGTATTCCATGCACATGATGCGGAGGTGAATGAGATGAGTGTGATTCTGGCTCGGCTGCTCCTTCCCCTCCGTGAACACTTTGCTCATCATTATGTACATGTGCTTCTTGACTCATAACCCCTTGCCTATAATATGACAGAAATTGTAACTTTCGTATAACATTTAATGATAATGCACATGTCATGCCATGATCTACGTAACCCCTACAGGCTCGATACCAAACTAACATGTAACACCCTTACCCTTGTAACACGTATTTTTATATCATAAACTAGTTCATATGCAAAGACGGTACAGATTGCACATGTTAATCATGATCCGTAACCTTTTCGCAGCGAAGCATTAAATTCAAAAGATTAACAACAATTATTCACACATGTGCATTTATCCATATTACATAGCATTAACGATCGTGCCATTTTATATGCAGATCAAAACCGACTCCCTATCTGAAAATGTAAATGATGAGCAAGAGGGAGAAGGTGGGAGTCCAACCGGCCGACCTTTGATCCATGCTTTAACTTTCACCGTCACCCCTCACGGATCAACTTTTATCTACATCAACTAAAAATTGACAAAGATTGCATTTGTGAGTTGCAACCTCGGCAAGTATAATCTCATAACAAGTTATTTAACATCACACAAACACATTATCACAATCATTTGTTCATATCATTTATAAACATGTAAATGCACGTGCTTGGTCATTTTCTTTTATTGTTATGGGCGCCTAATAACGAGAATAAATCATGATCACCAAGATGGCCATGGCACTGTAATTCTTTATTTCGCGTAGAGTTCGTAAACTCGGGGTGGCCGTGACGGTACTCTGAATCTATAAAATTCGGATGATCGAATTTCGTGATTCAAGGTCATTAGTGGCCATAATGAATCCATTAATCTCTCGATGAATGAATTTACGCAATCACATATTTCATTTCCGTATCAATAACATCAAGAGAGATCGCATATCTCAATTCCATTTCAATGTCCTCACATAGAAATCATACATCTCAATTTTATATCCATCTCATCACATAGAGATCATATATCTCAATTTCATCACAATATCATCATAGCGAATCATGCAATTCACATTAGGGCACGATAAGCTACTAATCGCTGTAGTCAAATAAGTAAATAATTCATTCCAACACATTAATCATATAATCACACAAGTCAAATAACAAGCTAAAAGATTATACTCACATTTGGTGCCCTTTTCTCAATGTTTTTCGCCTAATCGGCCTTACTTGCTCCTCGTATGGTGATTTTGACCCATTAGCATATAAAAATGCATAACCAAATAAAAATCACATATGTAATATTAATGAACTTATTTGTATGTCATTTATGACTCTATATGCAATTGAATACCAGATGGTATAAGGTTAACAAAACTTCCTTGTCCAAAGTCTTAAACGATTCACACCTTAATAAAGATAAAGATTGTTTCATATGTTCAATATGCGTCGATTAGGAAGCTCCAATGCGATTTTTTTAGTAAAACAATCCAGTTTTTGCATGGTGTTCGGTTAACCAATCCATACCTTAATCACATCGAAATCTCTTAAAGGCATAACAAGTAAACTAGCACTCAATTTTGATTCACCGATCACAATTTTGCAATCACGATATACGTATTTACAATCACCACACCATATTGGGGTTCAAACCAAGAAATCATAACCTAATGTTTACGGTTTATTACCCAAATGTGATGCAAATGAATGTGAAACAAATGAATGTGTTGCTCCCGGATCAAATAAAACATAAGCATTTGTATCGGAGATTGAGAGATTACCAAGAATTAACTACGATTGGTGCGGCTTTAGCTTTTCGAGTCATAGCAAAACTCGAGTTGGGCCTTGTTGTCCGCCGCTTGACTTTCCACCGCACTAGCGCCTCTTCCTATACCGAATCTTCCTCAACCTCTACCTCTATTAGGATTGAAACCACTAAATCTAGTTTGCTCAATGGTGGATTCCTCACGTGGTTTTGTGCAATTCCTTGCTATATGTCCAGGTTCGCCACATCTAAAACATTTTCCTGTAAGCAACCTACACTCTCCACAATGATTCTTACCACAGTGTGCACATGTAGGAACTGTTGGTGTTGAACCTGCACTCTTACTGGTTGGTGTTGCACCCCTAATACTACCAGTTTTTGAACTGCTCGGGAAGCTCCTCTGTGTAGGCGCAGTAAATTCCTTTCTATTTCTAAATCCTCCAGTTTCATCACCCTGCCTCTTCTTATTATACTGAAAGTTTTGTTTTGATTCAGTTTCTAATTTCTCAGCACGTATTACTGCAGCTCTCAGCTTACTATAAGACTCCATATCTGTATGTGTAATACGATTTTGAATAGCAAATCGGAGTCCAGATTCAAATCTAGTACATTTCTTCTTTTCCGTGGCTACCATATGTGGGGCATAATGAGAAAGTTGATTAAATAGTACTTCATATTCAGCCACCGATCAGCTTCCTTGTTTAAGTTCAAGAAACTCTTTTTCTTTCTGATCCTTATAAACCTCTGGCAAGTATGTATCGTGAAATTCTCTTAGAAAATCATCCCATGTTAATCTGGTGTGGCGAACAAGATTATAAGGTATAGTCTCCCACCAATCATATGCATTTTCTTGAACAGTGATACTGCATAATCAAACTTTTCTTCAGGAGTACATTTCATCAAATTCAGAACCCTTTCTCGCTCGCTTTCACCACGTTTCACCCTCCGTTGGGCCGTAGTACCCACAAAATCGTAGCTCCCATTTTTCTAAGTTTATCATATTTTCTTTCACGTGGTTCAGGGGAATTTACCAGTGGATAAGGTGGATACCGAAAATGAGCAGGTATTCCATGCACATGATGCGGAGGTGAATGAGATGAGTGTGATTCTGGCTCGGCTGCTCCTTCCCCTCCGTGAACACTTTGCTCATCATTATGTACATGTGCTTCTTGACTCATAACCCCTTGCCTATAATATGACAGAAATTGTAACTTTCGTATAACATTTAATGATAATGCACATGTCATGCCATGATCTACAGAACCCCTACCCGGGCTCTGATACCAAACTAACATGTAACACCCTTACCCTTGTAACACGTATTTTTATATCATAAACTAGTTCATATGCAGCACGGCTGTATTGCACATGTTAATCATGATCTGTAACCTTTTTCGCAAGCAGAAGCATTAAATTCAAAAGATTAACAACAATTATTCACACATGTGCATTTATCCATATTACATAAAGATTAACGATCGCATTTGTGCCATTTTATATGCAGATCAAAACCGACTCCCTATCCGAAAATGCAAATGATGAGCGAGAGGAGAAGGTGGGAGTCCAAATTTACCGACCTTTGATCCATGCTTTAACTTCTGTCACCCCTCACGGATCAACTTTTATCTACATCAACTAAAAATTGACAGCATTGCATTTGTGAGTTGCAACCTCAGCAAGTATAATCTCATAACAAGTTATTTAACATCACACAAACACATTATCACAATCATTTGTTCATATCATTTATAAACATGTAAATGCACGTGCTTGGTCATTTTCTTTTACTGTTATGGGCCAGCTAATAACGAGAATAAATCATGATCACCAAGATGGCCATGGCACTCTGTAATTCTTTATTTCGCGTAGAGTTCAGAAACTCGGGGTGGCCGTACGGTACTCTGTAATCCATAAATTCCGATGATCAGAATTTCGTGATTCAAGGTCATTAGTGGCCATAACAGAATCCATTAATCTCTGATGAATGAATTTCTGCAATCACATATTTCATTTCCGTATCAATAACATCAGTAGAGATCGCATATCTCAATTCCATTTCAATGTCCTCACATAGAAATCATACATCTCAATTTTATATCCATCTCATCACATAGAGATCATATATCTCAATTTCATCACAATATCATCATAGCGAATCATGCAATTCACATTAGGGCACGATAAGCTACTAATCAGTGTAGTCAAATAAGTAAATAATTCATTCCAACACATTAATCATATAATCACACAAGTCAAATAACAAGCTAAAAGATTATACTCACATTTGGTGCCCTTTTCTCAATGTTTTTCGCCTAATCGGCCTTACTTGCTCCTGTATGGTGATTTTGACCCATTAGCATATAAAAATGCATAACCAAATAAAAATCACATATGTAATATTAATGAACTTATTTGTATGTCATTTATGACTCTATATGCAATTGAATACCAGATGGTATAAGGTTAACAAAACTTCCTTGTCCAAAGTCTTGCTTTGATTCACACCTTAATAAAGATAAAGATTGTTTCATATGTTCAAAATGCATGAAAATCCCTTCAGTACAAAACTGATATTAGGGTGATTCAAGTGCTCCTAGGACCCAAATTCCATTTTCTACAACTTTCATGTTTTAACTATTTCTAAATTACGAAAGAAACTTGGTCAAAATGGCCAAAAAGCTCGCAGCAGATTGTCGCTAGAAAAAAGGGCATAGCTTAATTAAGTACTTATCTCATTTTAACTATTTTCTTATCGTAACTCTAAATTAATATATGCATGATAATCCACTAAAATTATCCCTAGGTTTCTAGTTTAATCTAGTTTATCAATATATTTATTTTAATTCCATAATCAATATTTACAATGGTTGAAACAAAATCAATAAAGTTAAAATCTTAATCAATCTATCCCCAGCTTATTCAAAGTTGAGCATAAATCAACTTTAGTGGCATATATTGTTGAGATTAGCATGTTTCCTTCACTGCCAATATCCCTCTTTAATTTCCAATAAATTAATCATTACATATAACGGACTCCTTTGGACCGAGTTATTTTAATAAGAGTCCATTGGGCAATTAATATTAAATTAATATATAAATTGAATTATATATTAAATAATAAAACAAGAAAATTTTGAAATACATTAAGCATTGGTCCTTATAATTTATACCCAGCATACTGCATATATAGTGTTCCAAATTTGCATATTTAGTATGAACAAAGTGTATTACATTAAAATTTTAATAGTGTGCTTATTTAGAATAGGAATATTATATATATAGTTTTGTTTGTGTATACTTAGAACAAAACAAGTAAAATATTAAAATACATTAGGCATTGGTCCTTATAATTTATACCTTGCATACTGCATATTTATGTTCTGCATATATAGTGTTCCGAATTTACATATTTAGTATGAACAAAGTGTATTATATTAAATTTTAATATTGTGCTTATTTAGAATAAAAATATTGCATATATAGTTTTCTTATTGTGTATACTTAGAACTGAACAGAGACGTGAAATGGATTGAGAAAGAAAACTAAATAGGCATGTGTTTTGAAAATGTAACTGATACCTTAAATCGCGGGAGAGAGATATGGTAAAATTTTATTAATTTCGAAAATACCAAATTACCCTTAATCCTCCCAATAAATCTGACGCCTACTAAAAATAAGAGGGATAATCTGGACCGTTATTCGTTTAGATCCAATGGTCACGATATATCCCTACGGTCTCACCTAAAGGGTTGGGTCTCATTTGAATCAATCCCTTATAGGAATAGGACCAAATGAGACCACATTATTAGAGTGAGACTGTGTGGACTAATCCTGTCCATAGATTTAAAATCTTAGATGGTTGAGATTTGGCTGATTTAGTAGCCTTTTTTTAATCAAATAAGTTCAGGTTGGTCATTTTCTTATTAGTAGTTTCACCCCCAATTGGTAACTCCCCCCAAATCCGTTCATCTCTCCCACAAATCAGCCGCTTTTTTTTTTTTTTTTTTTTTTGGAATTTTTGAGGTTAAGGCGATATTCATGCCGTCACTTTGATTACCGCAGATCGTGGTTCGCGATGCTATTATTAAAGCCATCCTGTTGTTAAAGGCGCAGAAAAGCTCGATAAAATCTAGAGAAGGCGATATGAAAAATTTTTCCGATTATCTCAAGGGGATGTTTCGTAGTTGCTTGCCTTGTGTTTAGATATTTCGTTATACTTATGGGGGTGGCAATTAGGAAGTCTGCAAGTTGAAAAATTCAATATGCGTCGTCTGATCAGTCGAAATTATTTGTTGGCTTTGGTTTCTAAATACTTTATATGCAGTTGGTTTCTAAGTACTTTATATGCGTCGTATGATCGGTCGATATTCGTTATGCTTATTTCTCTTATTTAGTATGTTATGAACCCTCTCTGATTCAATGTTTTGGGAATTACAAATACTACCCTTGACGTTTAAGCTAAACTACAAGAACATTTTGTTCGGTGATGGTGGTTAAGCTTTTGTCAATGGAGGTTCTAGTTTTTTTCTAGTCGAAGAAGACATATTTATATGTTCAATGTATACTTATATTTTAGTAGGTTACTGTATACTTATATGTTTTTCGATGTATACTTATATGTGTTTTGATGTATAAGTAGTTAATTTTTTATGTATATATTTATGTTGTTGTATACCTATGTATTTTGCTGTATACTTATATGTGTTTTGCTGTACACCTATATTTGTTGAAGAAAATAGGAGATATTTATTTATACTTATATGTGCTTGATGATTATTTAGTTAACATTTACCGTATGTTTTTTTATATATTCTGCTCTGACACTTTATTTTTGGTTTTTTGTGCCAGGACTGGTGTTTTGTTAATCATGGCTAAAAGAGGTAGAAAAAGTGAATAGCGCATCGAGAGCGACTGTATACATAGTCTGATTTTATTGTATATTTAGACATAGTTTACTGTATAGGTAGTCTGATTTTATTGTATAGTTAGACATAGTTTTATTGTATAGGTAGTCTGATTTTGTTATACAGTTAGACATAGTTTACTGTATACATAGCCTGATTTTCTTGTCTAGTTAGACATAGTTTACTATATAATAATTTAGTTAATTGATTTGTGTCTACTAGTTGTTGATTTTTTAATTATTGTTATTTGGTATACCGTAATTATTGGTCTGCCCAGAATAATCTTGTAAATTGATTCTTTAATTCACGGTCCCCACATGTTTTTGTTTGACAATTGTAATATGCAATACAAATATGTTAAATATACTGATATAATAGTATTGAATATACAGTAAATATATGTTAAATATACAAGACAATAATGAGCGTGATTTTTTCAACAACACCCTTACCCTTGTAACACGTATTTTTATATCATAAACTAGTTCATATACAGCACGGCTGTATTGCACATGTTAATCATGATCAGTAACCTTTTTCGCAAGCGGAAGCATTAACTTCAAAATATTAACAACGATTATTCACACATGTGCATTTATCCATATTACATAGCATTAACGACCGTGCCTTTTTATATACTGATCAAAACCGACTGCTCCGAAAAATGCAAATGATGAGCCGAGGGAGAAGGATGGGAGTCCAAATGACCGACCTTTGATCCATGCTTTAACTTCTCGTCACCCCTCACGGATCAACTTTTATCTACAAAGAACTAAAAATTGCAACATTGCATTTGGTGAGTTGCAAGCTCAGCAAGTAGAATCCCATAACAAGTTATTTAACATCACACAAGCACATTATCACAATCAATTGTTCATATCATTTATAAACATGTAAATGCACGTGCTTGCTCATTTTCTTTTACTATTATGGGCTAGCTAATACCGAGAATAAATCGTGATCACGAAGATGGCCATGGCACTCTGTAATTCTTTATTTCACGTAGAGTTTAGTGAACTCGGGGTGGCCGTACGTACTCTGTAATCCAGAAATTATGGATGACTGTAATCCTGTGATTCAAGGTCATTAGTAGCCATAACAGAATCCATTAATCTCTGATGAATGCATTTCTGCAATCACATATTTCCTTTCTGTATCAATAACATCAGTAGAGATCGCATATCCAATTTCCATATCAATAACATCATTGGAGATCACATATCTCAATTCCATTTCAATGTCCTCACATAGAAATCATACATCTCAATTTTATATCCATCTCATCACATAGAGATCATATATCTCAATTTCATCACAATATCATCATAGAGAATCATGCAATTCACATTAGGGCACGATAAGCTACTAATCAGTGTAATCAAATAAGTAAATAATTCATTCCAACACATTAATCATAAAATCACACAAGTCAAATAACAAGCTAAGAGATTATACTCACAAGTGGTGCCCTTATCTCAATGTTTTTCGCCTAACCGGCCTTACTTGCTCCTGCATGGTGATTTTGACCCATTAGCATATAAAAATGCATAACCAAATAAAAACCACATATGTAATATTAATGAACTTATTTGTATGTCATTTATGACTCTATATGCAATTGAATACAGATGGTATAAGGTTAACAAAACTTCCTTGTCCAAGGTCTTAGCCTGATTCACACCTTAATAAAGACAAAGCTTGTTTCATATGTTCAAAATGCATGAAAATCCCAGCCTTGGCAGTCTTTAGTATATTTATCATAAGTTTCAGTACAAAACTGATATTAGGGTGATTCAAGTGCTCCTAGAACCCAAATTCAATTTTCTACAAATTTCATGTTTTAACTATTTCTAAATTACGAAAGAAACTTGGTCAAAATGGTTACAAACCGCAGCAGATTAACTGCTGGAGACGGAAAAAAGGGGCATAGCTTAATTAAGTACTTATCTCATTTTAACTATTTTCTTGTTGTAACTCTAAATTAATATATGCATGATAATCCACTGAAATTATCCCTAGGTTTCTAGTTTAATCTAGTTTATCAATATATTTATTTTAATTCCATATCAATATTTACAATGGTTGAAACAAAATCAATAAAGTTAAAATCTTAATCAATCTATCCCCAGCTTATTCAAAGTTGAGCATAAATCAACTTTAGTGGCATATATTGTTGAGATTAGCATGTTTCCTTCACTACCAATATCCTCTTTAATTTCCAATAAATTAATCATTACATATAATGGACTTCTTTTCACTAATTATCTATATGTATATAGATGCATAAAAAAAAGAGGGGTTTTCTTTTCTCATAAGATCGAATACCAGTAGTTGGTTTGACAACTTAATTAATATCTTCATAATCATATAAGAATATATATATTTTTTTCTTTACAAACAATTTTAGTAATCTCCAACTCAGAAATTCAAATGAAATAGTAATCTAAAAAATAGTGTGGTATATAAATTAATCATATTACTAATTTGACAGAAATTAAATAGTCACCTGAGATGTTAAATTATAAAACTCCCTTTTAAATAAAGCACGTCAATCCGTCAAATGCTCTAGTAAGTATGTGTCTGTTTGTTCTTTTTATTCTTTTAAGCTAGTTATAAAAGTCCCAGGTAGTATATAGCTTATCCATTAAGGAGCTAAGTCGGTCAAGAGAAGTGCATGCGTGTATGATTATATATATATAAATATTACTAATTGTACTTGTCTTTATCAGTACAAAAGCATATGTGATATAGTGTGAATATACAATTATTCTTTCTTTCAATCACAAGCTTATATATATATATATATATATATATATATATAAACGTCATGCGTAGCTGCACACATGCCACATTGCTATCCATTCATCTCTCTTTATGTATGTGATTAGTTGGTAAAATGAAATGATGACATATAAATTTGTATTCATCACCTATAGACTACATATAAGCATAACTTTTTTTTTTTTTATGTGTACAAAAAATACTAATATTAACTTTATAGATTTATGATATTAATTACAATCTATTCTATATATATTTGAATAGAATTCTTAATATTTGATACTCTAACATGTACGATTTTTGTCCTTCTATTTAATTAATTCTCGTATTATTTTCCTAAAAAATCTAAACATGGGTGTGAATATGCTTACGAATAAATAACTCTAATAATTAAAATGAAAGGTTTTGGGTTATGACATTTTCTCTCTCTCTCTATATATAACTGATTTACTTAATTCACGGTCCCCACATGTTAATGAGCGTGATTCTCTCTCTCTCTCTCTATATATATATATATATATATATATATATATATATAACTGATTCCTTAATTCACGGTCCCCACATGTTTTTGTTTGACCATTTTAATACGCGGTAAAATTATGTTAAACATACGTAAAAAATAGTGTTAAGTATACAGTAAATATATGATAAATGTCTGATATCTTTGTATGGCAGAGCACATGCGTGATTTTTCTCTCTCCCCAGCGCGATTTTCTCTCTCCCCACGTGATTCTCTCTCTCTCTCCTAATAACTGATTCCATATTTGGACGATCCCCACATGTTTGTTTTGATAATTTTACCCTTTTTGGGATGTAATTAAATGGTTAATGTATTATTATCTCAAATTATTCATAGCACTTTGATGTAAATGGGGAGGGTTGATATTAGTACATCTTTGCACCATAAAATGTGATCTCATTGGATCCTACCACTATGAATATATACAAATATAGTTATATTATTAGTACAAGACAAAGCCTTGGATTATACTGTTTAACAGGTCTTTTCTGTTAGGCGGATCCAACTATGCCCGGATGTTTTTTGTAATTTCATGTCTGGTGGTATTTTGTAATATTTTGGGATGGTGTCATAGGATCTCCGGACGGTGGCACTATTGTAATATTATGGGCCTTTAAAAGTATTAGTTTTTCAATGAAAAGTATTAGTAGTACATTTGAAAAGTATTAGTAATCCCCTTGAACAATATTTTTAGTAATTTTAATGAAAAATATTGATTTTTGCCTCAAAAGTATTAGTAATCCACCTAAAATGTATTAATTGTCCCCTTGAAAAGTATTAAAAAGTGTGCAATATTAGGCAACCCTAAAAAGTATTAGTTTTTCCCTAAAAAAAGTATTAGCAATCCCTTGAAAAAGTATTAGTAATCCCTGAAAGTATTAGTAGATGAAAAGTATTGGTTTTCCCATAAAAGTGTTAGTATTTCCCTAAAACGTATTAATAATCTTATTGAAAAGTATTAGATTTTCGAATAAAGATAATTTTGTATTTCTCTGAAAAAGTATTAGTAGTCCTCCCAAAAAGTATTAATATCCCTCCTAAAAAGTATTAGCAGTGGCCACCTAACGAATTAGATGCATAAAGGCGGTCGACGACAAGACAACACTTGGTACAATGAGTCATTTGTTGGGGGAGGGGACTCTTGAATGGGTCACGAGGTCGATCTGATTTCCATCATCACTCTTATTTGTTTAAAACTTGACATGATATTTGAGAACACACAATTAAATTTGTTCTAAAACTCATACTCATATTATGAATGATAAATGGTCTTATGAATCTTGTATGAAAATTTAGATGCAATCTTGTTTGAGAATTTTGATGCAATCTTGTATTGTGGATGCATTAATGTACTACAAATAGCTTATTGAATGAGTTTATTTATGGGATATTACTTAAATTACCCTCTTTTTGGTAAACATACCATAAAATACGCTCCTATCACTTTTTACCTATTTTTTTCCTTTTGTACCTATTTTTTTTTTTTTACGCTCCCGCATATTTTATTATTATTATTTTTTCGTTTTTATTGTTCTTGTATTGCTTTATATGTTATATATGTTGTTTCGATGTTGTATAAATTTGTTTCTCTGTTGTTTCTATGTTATTTCTTTGTTGTTTCGATGTTTCAAAACAACTTTTACCTATTTTTTCTTTGTTTTTATTCATGTTTTATTTTGTACATTGTTTCAGGACGGATCGTAAATATTTCAACGGGGCACAAAATAATACAATTGAAAACTACATCAAAAATATTTAATGCTACACAAATTTCCCTAATTAATATTGCCAACCCGCCCCTACCTGCCCCATTGCCATCCCTATAATATTGCTCACTTTAGAAAGATAAAGGACCAAAAATGCTATTTAACCACAAGAAGGCAAAATTGTCCAAGACCAAAATTGCAACTTTTAAAGATAAAGGACTAAAATTGCAACTACCCCAAAGTTCTGAGGACTAAAATTGCAATTTACCCTATTTGTATTACACCATCAAATATAGTATGATGAATAGTATTCCACCAAATTTGGTGCAACACTTGAAGTTTGGTTGGAGAATAGTTTACACCACATTTGATGTGATGGTTAGAACTGTCAAAATAAGTCCAGCCCAACCGCCCGGTAAAAGGTCGGGTCGGGTTGGGCTTCAATTTTAGAGGCCCAAAATTGTCGGGCCTATTTTGGTTCAACCCATTCGCCCGAAAGGCAGCTCGGTCGGACCAATTTTTTTATGTGTATTTTCATGAGTTAACCCGGGCTAGGCTCAAAAGATATCAGCCCAATCACTATATGGCCTGGCCCGATTTCCCCCTTGGCCTGGTGGGCTGGCCCGAACCGGCCTATTTGACAGCTCTAGTGATGGTATAGGATTTGAAGCCCAGCGGAGATGCCCTGGAAGAACTTTTATATCAAAGGATCTCATCTCCTGTGAAGGGCAGTTTCAACTTTCAAGGTGGTAAACTAAAAATCCAATCATGGCAAAGCCTAAAGCTGGATTTGGGCTTTTATACCACCAATCCTGTTATGATCCTTAATTTATTCTCTCATTGTAAAAATCAGAAATGGGATAATTTCATCACCCGCCCACTATGATTCTATAGCCATAATCAGATGACGATGAGTTGCAGTAGGAAAGTGTTTGAAGGTAGGCTCTAATCACTATCGTATTGTCTTCAACACATTCACATACAATCCAAACTATTTCAACAGCAACCAAACCACAAACCTGTAGAACATTGCAAAATTCACCACCATAGAATCTACTTTTGAATTTGTGGAGCAAAAAGAAAAAGAATTTACATTCATCCAAATCTTTTTTTTTTATGTCACGCATTTTCGATCTTGAAGATGACAAAATTTTAGTAAAGATAACAGCACTTGAGCAAGAAATCGTACTTGTTTCTTTACCAAGGCTTGAGGTCCCCAACTGGTCCTGCAGTCCAATTCAAAACCTTTTCACCTGGTTTCAAGAATATTCTCTTGTCATGCGGTAGTTTACGCGCAAGCCCGTTTAAGATTTGGTGGAAAGCATCTCCGGATTGAGCTGGCTGTGGGAATAGCATTGCCTGTTTCATTGAAGGATTTGCAAGTAACCTCTGCTTCCTTAATACAACTTCAACTGGGATAGATGTAAGGATGGTATCCAAATACCGGACGTCCTTCTCTGCCACAAAGACGCCAATTTGCTCCCATGGAATGGCATCGGCAAATGGTAACACTATGTCGTCTGCTATGATCACGGAATGCAACCGAAAATTACAGCTTCCACAAGCCTTGGACTCCACGGAGCCCAACCTAAAGGGCATAAACAGAAAACGGCACGCTGCATATCTTCATAATATGTAGTTGGGTGGTCTGTGGAGATGTCGAAGAGTGGGTTGTTCTTGAAGTTCTCCCAAATAGATGCTCTCGCACCTCTGTACATCAAAATAAATGTTTTTTTTGGTATTGAATATGGTACATTGAATAATATTTAGGTATAATTATAAAAGACCTCCTGAGGTTTGGGCTAGTTACAAAAACCCAGATATGTTTCAAAATTACAAAAAGGCCCCTCAGGTTTGATTGTGCATTAAATTTAATGAGGTAACTGTAATATTTCTAGAAATATCAGGGGTTGATATATTTTGTGCTTATGGAGAGAGAAAAATGTAAGACGGAATCAAACTTCAAGGGGTTTTTTGTTATTAGACCGAATCTCAAAGTTTTTTTTGGCAATTATCCCCTATTTATAATGCTAGGGATCATATTTGTTGTAGATTCAATTTATAAAAAATATTGTCTCGACAAAGCAAGAACTTCTTGTAATATATATCACTTCTTTTTAATTCTTAATTATTTTCCCTTCTTTTCCTTGCTCTGCATTTTATAAGACAGATTCATAGTAAATGCAATTTTATTTCCCAATTCAGTTATGCCCGAATTTTGACTGCCAAAAACAGATTAGTAATCAAGGAATTTACTCTGAATATGAGAGTATGATGTGTGAAACTATAACATGCCAAATTGACAAATGCAGGTTACTTGACTACAATATGAATACATACCTCGCATAATAACCACCTTCAGGGTCATTGTTCACATCATAAAACAAACCACGAAAATAGACAAAGATGGATCTTGGAGTGTCGGGAGGAATCAAGTGAGACTGCATTTTCTCCGGAGGTGCATATGGAGGTATTGTTATTGAACCTTCATTCAAACAAACATGGTTACGTTGTCCAAAAGTCTGAACCAAGGTAGCACGTTGAAGTAAAGGAAGAATTCCTCTTTTTATAGCCTTCTCTTCCTGCGATAGGAGAAAGCATTGGAATATCATATAGTGTCCTCACTCAGCAAAAAGTTGAAAAATGTTCAAAAATCAAATTTGTCAAGTTATACAGGTAATGTCTATTGCTATGTGCACAACTATGTAGTTTGGATGGATAAAAGTCACTAAGATTTATGACAGCATAAGAAACCCTTACTGATAATTACAAAAAACACACCTGAGGTTTAGCCTAATTACAAAAACAACCAGTTATCTTTTAAAATTACAAATACTCCCTTGACATTTGTTTCTCTCTTACAAATCACCCTTCAAGAGGGGGCTATCTGTTTGGTAAAATGCAATATGGTTGTCAGTTGGCTTTTCATAGTGCACAGTG
>CM071926.1:54796114-54964597 GCA_016081115.2 Rehmannia glutinosa | reverse complement strand
GATGTACTTCGTTCCAGTTGTATTGCTCCGATTAATACAATTAAAAAGGATCTTATATGGGTTACATCCCGAAAGGCATATTTTCACTTAAGTCAAACAGATAAATGCATAACAATTCTGTTTTGATATTAGACCACTTCAAATTGAAATATAGGATATGCGGGAAACTTAACAAATGAAGAAAATTATTAAAACAAATCGTAATTTACATGAGAGCATGCATGGCGTCTTATACGGTGAGGTATAGATCAAGATTCAAACACTGAAAGATTATTGTGAATAGTACATAAGTACACAAAATGAAATGCAAATTAGTGACAACCCCAAGGAATATCCGGAATGATATCAAACACAACAATGAAGGTAAAATAATAAGATACTTGAAAAGGGAAAGGAAGGAAACTTGGGGTTTGAAAATTGAAGCTGAGACTTTCTTCTCACAAGTTTATGTTATGTACAGATGGAGGTGGGCCGCGATCACTTTGGCGGTGCATGAATAGGGCACGAGAACTAGCCCAGAGAGGAGAGGAGGTTGAGAGGAAGAGACAAACGGAAAAATGGGGAAGTCAAGAGGAGAAAAGCGGAGGAGCGAGATGAGAATGGAAGATGCAGAGTTGTTAGTTTCTATATGCTTTTTAAAACAATTATAATAACTTTAACTAAATAATATATATATATATATATATATTAATTACAAAAATTGATAAATACAACAGCTAACATAATAGACTAAATTATATGAATTTAAAAAAACTAAAGTAAATTAGAAGCGATTACGAATTTCAATTTTATTGGTAATTCCAATTTTATCGATTAACAAAGTCTAAATTATATATATATATATATATATATATATAAATTCATAATTGATACAATACAACATTAACATAATAGACTAAATTATGAATTAAAAAAAAACTAGTAAATTAAGCTTTGATTCTTGCGTTTCAATTTTATTAAGTAATTCAATTTTTATCGATTAACAAAATTCGTTCTTTCGGCCCAAATCTTAAGTTATTTCTTAAAAAATAATGATAAATATATTTTGTAAGAATTACAATTATTTTTGAAAAAGCATCTACAACTATATACCTTATTTTCTAAAAGCGAATTTGGACAGCGAGTTCAGCAAGTTGAACCTTAAGTAAACGAACCATTTTTAATTATTTTATTCTATTTAATTTTTTAAGTAAATCGAGTTTTAAATTTTATATTTGTTACATTTATATGATTATTTGAATTTTGAGCTATAGAATCATTGTTTAGTTATTTTATAATACTTGACATATTAATATATTATTATATACGATGCTATAAAAAAATTATTCTTTTTTATTAAGCCAGGTTGGACAGGTTTAGGCCCGAATACGATGGGTTGAATCGTGGGCGGTATGCAAGCCAGGTTACTCAGAGTCGGATTTTAAACCATTATATATGGTGGCAAATTATGGCACTAAATTTTGTACCAATAATGAGGGATTTTGTTTTAACCACGAAAGTGAGGAGATAAGTTATCAATAACAGGGAAATTCATAAATCCTCACTGTCTTGGCACAATTCTTTTAACTACGAGTTTTTTACCCTCATTAAAACCTCATATCATCTTTTAATGGCGATTTTCCACACCTGGAGTAAATTTAATCCATTGGTGAAATTCTTGTGATGATGCTCCCGAGGTTATAAAAGTAGTTAGTACGGGAGACGTACAGATCCTGCCCACACATTTGACCTGCTCGGCTCGCTTCTTCTAGATGTTGCCACTCTTGAGCTCCTTAGACCCTTGGGTTAGTCCACTGTGCTTTGACGTGAGCTCGAAACACGGTTGTGTGACCTTCTGCAACTCATTGACCTTGGAAGTAGACCCACACAGTTCTTAAAACTTTTCTCTTATTGGATGATATTTACTTATTCACATAGTATTAGTTAGGTTCCTCGAAATTTTGGCTTAGGAATTTTCTTAAGTAAGCAGGGAGAATGTTTAGGAGTTGCTTGCTTAGAGTGCTTGATCATTAAATGTTGCCAAATGCTTATCTCTCACTTGCCCATAAGCTGCCTTATAGTGTTCATTTGAAAATTTGATCGTTGAAGAGATATGCTATTTTCAAATGACACTTCTTGTTCGATGGCTTGTCTTTAGTTTATGACTTGTGATGACGACATTTTTCCTCATAAATGTTCACTGAGATTTTTAAATTGTGCCGACTTGATCTTTTGACAGTTTATTTCTTTGCACATAGGATGACACTTTGAACATCAGCGACATGGGCCTTCCTTTTAAGTAATATCCTTGGCTTAATTCTGGCAGGGTCATCCTCCCAGATAAACTTGGCTTGACGGCCGCCTTCTGTCTTTGACTTGAGTCGGCTCAATCGTTTAGAATGACTCAACTATAGTTCAGTATTTGGTAGACTTATTTCTGCCCAGCGTGACTTAGGCATTATTCTGTTCTTAGTCTTTACAGTTGTCCTCACCGAATCTCCTTGATCAGTGTGCCTTCGTCTTGGCCACTTTCGGTGACACGGATGAGTGCTTGACTTTGGTCTTCCAATTATTTATGCATTCTTCAGCATAGGCGAGCCCCACTCAGCTCGTGAGCAGTCTATACAATACAAAATAGAAATATAAGGAAAATGGGGTTTTAAACATAGCCACAAGTTTTCGTGGTATCGTAAAAGATCTAATAATAAATTTCTATATTGGTGAGAGGTGTGGCTTGGCACATGATCTTTTCTCGGACCTTCACGAGATTGATTCGTGTCATCTTGGGACTTGCGCTTAGCGGCAGGTTGAGAACATGGACTCACTCCCTTTCCCGAATATCTTTCACTCGGCCCAATAACTCTGTCCAAGGTGGAGGGAGTTTCGACAGTTTCTTGAGACGTCACAGGCGGAGGTCCTCTTTGCAATATCCCAGCAAAGTCATCTTGGACATTGGCGACTTGATTCGCGGCTTCCCACGAACCATTTCATAAACTCCCGCAATGTCTCTCTTTCCTTACAGGCTCACGCAGAGAGTGGTTGCGCGATAGTCTTGGGGCCTTTACCCATTAATGGGCTTCTTGCATGAAGGCTTGATAAGTTTTCCATCTTGAGATTAAGTCGGTAGGAGTTGATTGAACAGTGGTGCTCCTTAAGTCAGTGGTCGCGAGCCGCCCGCGATGAGGCGTGCGTCATGTTGAGATCCGCTTGGCGTGGGAATTTGTCGAGTGTTTCTGTGGAGTCGCTGATTCCACGAAGGTAAATTTTGATTAAAATCACATGAGGGGAGCCAAAGACTCTTTTCATCTAAATGATTACTGAAGTTAGCTTAGCTTTGTTGTCTTGCTTAGGGTCTTCAATTAGCGATTAGCTCTTCACTTGATTTTCATGGTCTTCTTCTCTTCTCCCTAGTCTCTCTAAAATTAGGTTTTCAGTGGTCTGGGGCGGGCAGCGTTGAATCTTTGTGGCGTGTGTGTCCCAGTGCCTCGAGGCATTGGGGAAACCTCATCCGATTAGAGCTTAGAGGCTTCCCCAGGATAGAAGAATTTTTATTGATCGGAGCCTCCCGGAGGAGGGGAGGCGACACCCACATGGCAAATGGAGGAAGTGACACTCCTCCGGGGAGGGTTGTACTTGCCTTCCACGAGGATCATTCTTCTTGTTGGTCTATGGTCGGTAAATTTTGCTAATAACATAAAGTCACAACAATCATATTAACAAGAAGGCAAGAATCAATTGCTGAGCAGCTTGGTCTGAAAAACCCTGGTCGTTTCTCAAGGAAGAGCAAGTCAGCAAATAATTATTATGCCTTTAATTAGAAAATTAAATCCAGCCTCTGTGGTGCTTGATTTTAATTAACTAATAAAAACAAGTAAAAAGGAGTAAACCTGAAGCGAATTAAACTAGAAGGCAAACAGTATGGATTAAAAGTACATATTTGGAATCATCTCATCAAATTTGCAAGCGGAATATATCATTGAGTGATCATAGTTACCGTATAACAAATAAGTAAAAACTAGGCTTTAGATACGTGCTTTCAACGTATTAACATATTAGGTTATCCCTATAATTTGCTATTTTCATTAAGCTGAAATTGAATAAATACATACAACCTAAGCCAGTTTAGTCCAGGAAACAATATCTTATAGTCTTGATTATTTCCTCAGAAATAATCCAAAAGTTGGCCAAACAATCGAGAATTATAACAAAAAGCGATTCAATTGGGAAAAGCGTAATCAATTTACTCGATATTCATGTGTTTATTTGATTCGACTTATCTAACCCTAGAACAAAGAAATTGGCTCGTTGATAGATTCATCGATTGATTAAGCAAAGATAATAATCACAAACATCATCATGAAGCAATTAATATCAAAATAAAATCAAATAGACAAATAAAGATGGAGAAGAATTACACTTTTTCAAGTTGTAGAGAGATCCCCCAAGAAAAACCATAAATTAACATGAAGAAGAAGAGAAGGAGAAAAGAAGAAATCGAATCATGCTCTATCTTGAATGAATGAAAATCTAAGCCTAGACTCTCTTTTTATAGCCCGAGAGGCTAACAACTTGAAAGAGTCCAAAATCTGAAAACTACTAAAAATGGTTAGATCTTTGAAATATACGTTCGATTTTTGTCTTGAGCCAGTCATTGAACGGCCATGACGGCCTCCCGTGAGCGGTCAGTCTAACGGCCCCTCTTGAGAGGTCTTTTTGCGAACGACCATGGAACGACCATTCCATGCGTCTCTTCTCCTGACGACATCTTTCTTGGAAGCTTGGTGACGTTCCTTTACGTTTTCGAACACGAATAGCCCGTTGAATGATCGTTGCTAGTTTTTGCCTTTTTCTCTTCTCTTGGCCCACTCTCCATTTCTTCCTCGTTCTACCTACACTTTTCCACCAAAAATAGAGCATAACACACACACAAAAATAGACTAAACAATAAAAAACAGCAAATACGAAGCAAAAACACAAAATATACTATGAAAAATATTGGAATGAAATCAAAATAACCACAAAATACTATAGCTTGCAAACAACTCTCCACACTTGGCACTGGCTTGTCAAGCAAATAATAATGCTATAAATCAACAAGAAATTATGCTCGATTTTGAGAGTCGATTCATCCATCACACCACGTCTATCCACCTTGAATATCTGCATTGATCCCCAACCTTCTACTGGACTCGGCAGTAAAGTTAATAGTTAGTTAAGGTGTTCGGCCCTCATTACTCGGTTTTAAATCCGTGTCAAAAGTTATGAATTTCATACACAACAAATCATGCGATTACTAGGAATGAACCATTTTTTTATATATTTTTTTAAGCTAGAACTCTCGAGATATCTTCTGTGGGTATAAACTTGAATTTTTTTCCAACGCTCTGGGTGTTTCCCATTTGAGCGTAGTTTTACATAAAAGACAAACATGGGGCTCATAATTGCTCTAGTTACTAAGCGACTCAACCGGCGGAGTATAATCTCGATTGCTCTATATTTTTCTTTGCCTTTGCTGTTTTTCTCTTTTTTCCCAAATTAGGCACACCTTTTTTCGGTGCAGGTGTTTTCTTATTTTTCATTCGCAAGGCTAGCAATATTGTGTACGCACCGGAATCAGCTTGATGTTTACAACTTAATTCACATCGATGAAACTTATAATTCAAGCCCCTGACCTAATATATCATTTAACCATCGCCTTGCATACATCACGAGGTTGATTCACTGATTTAGTCAACTCTAAGTATTAAATTCATGGTGTCATTTTATAATCAAAACTTCCAATGCTACATCTATTTCAAGTTAGCTAAACAGCAACGATTAAAGGCTGAACAATCAAGGCTAGTAAAGAAATAACCACATGCAAGCTATAACACGCACAACAGCCAACCCATTAAACCCCTTGCTTAAATCATGACCTCGATCGTAAAATTAAGAGAAGGAAAAAGAAGCGCGTCCACACGATAAATCACGATAATGACAAAGTAGTTAAGTCAATGCATCTTGTACAATCTTGCCGAAAAAGACATGTGAAGGAAAACATAAATACCCGGATAAACTCAAGAAAAATGAAAATGTAGATTTTTCAATATTTTTTTTTTAATTTTTATTAGTGAACATGTCCGAGCATCGACGGACAGGCGTGCCGTCTGCGTGATGGTCTTTGTCGACGGGGTGAATGGCGTGCAGGAGATGCGCCTGAGCTAGAACGTCGGGCACCAAATAGCGTATATGTGCTTAAGCGAATGGCCGTTTGCGAAACATTGCACATATTTTCAATTTTTTATAAATAATTATTATATATGTCTTTATGCAAAAATAAAAAAACCCAAACCAAACCATTAGATACGGTTAGTCAAAAAAATATATAAAAAGAAAAGAAAATAAAAAAAGGAAAAGCAGGTTGCCCCCAAAAAGTTCTTATTTAACGTCTTTGCTTGAAAATACCTACGGAGAAATCTTGGCGGGTCGCCGAGCAAGTCTCTGCCACCACCTTGGAGATTTTTATTCGATTTGACTTGCGGTTTGAATCATATTGTTTCATAAGCCCGGTCGGTAGAATTAGAGCAATAAAATTATCATTGAGAGCGCATGCGGGACTACAGGCTATATCAAAATTAAAAATGTTCAGTTTTTCCAAAGCGATCATACTCGTTTTCTATTTTGACATCAATCAAAGTATTGGTTGTGGCCATGAGTGGTCTGACAATATAGTATGATCTTTTAAAGTTTACCTTTATCCTTTTTCGTATCGAGACAACAAAATCGTGAGAATTTTAAAATCACTTACTTGGACTAAAAACATCTTCAACTGATGCGTGTGACCTAATGGACTATCAACAAGTTGCAAACATAACACTGTGGACTTGATTCCCCTAAATCTAATTTTTAAATATAGAGTAAGGCGTAAGGTTAATTCGCTCGAAGATCAAGCGTACATGTAACTTCCTTTTACCATTCTAAAAGAAATATTAACAATGGCGTCGAGGATCTTGTTCTTTTGGGAGTGGACTTAGGGATGGAATAGGAGGTTTTGTGGAGATTATCGGTTCGTGGTGTGACAATCACTTACTAGCCTCCATATTCGTGTTTCTTCACTCACATCACCTTTATTTTCTACTTTTGTGATACCTGCGGGGTTAAGGAGGCAGTGGAATATGGATTCTCAATTGCATTATCATAAATCTCACGAAATCGAAACGGTGATGGCTTGAGCTTAACATTTGGTTGACTAGGAAATGTGTCGCTTCTTGAAGACGTAATAGAGCTATTTCACCAGCAGGTAGCGCCAATTGACCAAGCTTGAGTCTCAGGCATAAGCAGAGGCTTCCGTAGATTCAAGCCCCTTTGTTTACCCTCTTTGTGTTTGGCGTAACTTTGAATAAAGGTTCAAGCTTTCTTGATAGATGGAGGCCGAGATTGGTTTGATAAGAGTAATCTTGAGGTTGCGAGTGGCCTCGAGATAGATTTGAGATGGATTTTGTGAATTGCTTTGACTAGGTTGGATAATTCCAACCTGGGTTGTAAGTACGGCGAAAGGATCATTCTGATGCCTTTGTTGATAATACTGGATAGCATTAATATCCTCAACTGTTGGTCAATCACAACATTTCAAACATTAGCCCGACCAAATTCACCACAAATTCACATAACTCGTAGAAGGAGGCGGTGAGTGGATGCCCCGCCTGTAGCCAACGATTGTACTTATTTATTCAATTCATCCAATTATTTTGTCACATCGTAACTCGGAATTACTTCATTCGCGGCTTTCTATTTGTCTGGCACTCTTTTGTTATGAGTTATAAGCTCTATCATCTCTAGAATATCATAGATTTCTTGGGCCGTGTGTACACCCTGTCACCTCGACATTGTCAACCATATATTGATAATTATGCGACAATCCATCGAGAAAAATTGGTTCAACAATTCCATTGGGTAGTGATGATGTGGGCATTTGTCTGTAAATCCTTAAAGCGATCTGACACTCATGAAAAGGCTCGCCTTCCATTTGACTAAAATTAGCTATCTTACCTCGCAAATCACAAGTTTTACGATGAGACTAGTACACCTTCGTGAATTTATTGTACACCACCTCCCAATCTCGATAGAGAGTTGGGAGGTAGAGAGACATAAGCCAAGTTTTGCTCGGTCCTTGAGTGTATGGAAAATAGCGCATGCGAAGTGATCTTCATCAAAAAATCTTGTAGAGAGAAAAGTTTGGATAGTGAATAGAATTCTGAATGAAGTTGAGAGAGGATCTTCATTGGGCATTCCATAGAATAGCGACAAGCTGATTAAAGTGTATGATTTTGAGCTCATAGTTAAGTCTTTGCCTTGTCTCGAGTGATGCGAGAATCGCATTCCCAATTATAGGGCGTGCAAACTCACGCATCGAGAGGAGTGGCGGTGGCCGTGCCTCACGTTGTTTCCATTTTTGATTATCACCCATTTGTTGGTTAGTCGTAAATTTCATTCTTCGGCTGGAGCGTGATCGTGAGAATCCTTGCTACTATCCCAGTAGAATAATCCTTTTCATTCATTGCACATGTCGCAACTCGATGGATATCATCCATGAAAGCCTGAGGTCCCGATTGAGATTTCTATGCCCACGCATAAACAAATACAAGAAAATAGACAAGCGCAATTGGAATAAAGTAAAAATCAAAAGAAACAAAAGAGTCCTAAACTAAAAATAAACAAAAGAATCTTAATCCAGGAAACACGAAAAATAAAATAATAATTATTTTGCCTAAAGCTCTCCGACACAGTAATAAATTTTGTTCGACCACTAAACACTATAAAAGTCTAACAATCCTGCATGAGAACGAGATCAATTGTAGGGCGGAAGTTAACCACAAGTTGTTTCTCAAGGAAGACTTAGCCGACAAATAATTATTACGCAACATAATTAATGATTAAATCTAAACACTCAACAAATTTGTGGTTTTAATTAACTAAAGAAAAACAAGTAAAAAGACAAATTAAAACTAAACGCAATTAAACTCGAAGAAAACGATATGGATTAAAGTGCAGGGTTTTGAAATCATCTAATCAAATTTGCAAAAGCGAGAATATCAACTAATTGATCATGCGATTTAACAAACAAGTAAAAATCCAGGCCTAGATCTCGATAACTCACGTATTCACAGTTAGGGGTATCCTACATAATTTGCTATTTTCATTAAGCCAAGTTAGATAATACATATTTGATTCATATCTAACCCCCTAACTCGAATTTAGAGTCAGAAATAATATCTTGCAGTCGTCTTAATTATTTCCTCAAAATAATCAAAAGTTGGCCAAACAATCAATTATAACAAAAAGCAATTCAATTAGGAAAAGCATAATCAATTACTCAATACTCATGCTTGTTTATTTGATTCAACTCATCCTAACTCCTAGAACAAAGAAATTAGCTCATTTATATATTCATCAATTCAATTAAACAAGAGATAATAATCACAAACATCATCAAGAAGTAATTGATATCAAAAGAAAATCAAATAGACAAATAAAGGTGGAGAAAGAATTAAATTTTTTTCAAGTTGTAGAGAGATCTCCCAAGAAAACCCTAAATTAATGTGAAGAAGAAGAATGAGAGAAAAGAGAGAAATCGAAATCTTGTCTAGCTTGAATGAATGAAAATCTAAAGCTGAGTTGTGATTGGTTGTGAAAATGTTTCCAAAAATTTTTATTTTTTGAGTGAGAAATTTTTAGAATGTGTGATTGTTTGTGGGAAAAAATGAAAAATATTCAAAGCAAATCTCATTTCTATCCAAATTAACTCATTTTTTATTTTAACTTTCTCATATTTTTCAATACACAATTTATACTATTTATTTACTCTCTTCTCCTCCCCATAGTCATATAGAGAATTTCGATAATTTATTTAATATGACTATTTTTATTATTTTTCTCTTAATCTTGATGACGAAAGGTATAAAATGAGATCTATATTGCCTATTTTTTGTTCAATTTTTATTTTATTTGATTTTCTTGCATTATATTTTACACTTATTATTTCTACAAAAATCTTCACAAATAATCAATATCTCTAAAAGGTTCTCCATCACATCAATACAATCATTGCTTTTATCTACACATCCAATTTTCACTTTTAAAATTTTTTTGGCCACTTTTCTCTCGAAAATGAAAGTGGACGGAAATGAAAGCACAACCAATCGCGAAATAGACTCCTCTTTTATAGCCCAAATGCCCTAACAACTTGGAAGAGTCCAAATCCTAAAAAGAAAACTACTAAAAATCAATAAGATCCCACTGAAATATACGTTCAGTTTCTCTGCCTTGCGGTCACCGAATGACCATCGAACGTCCACCGAACGGTCACCGAATGCTACTCTTCTTGAGTCTTTTGGCATGCTACTTGAAAGCGACCAGAATGGTCATTCCTTTACTTTTTTCCAACCGCGAACGCGGTTGAACGATCAAGTTTTGTAGTGTTTTTCCCTTGTCTACTTCTCTTAACCCACTTTATCTCTTCTTCATTCTACCTACACTTTTCCACGAAAAATGAGCATAACACACACAAAAATAGACTCAACAACAAAACACGCAAACACACAAGCAAAAACACGAAATATCTATGAAAAATATTGGAATGAAATCAAAATAACCACACAAAATACTAACAAAAATACACAAAATACCCACGGCTTTCTTTGCTTGAGATCCGATTTCACGTGCTTTACATCGAGTTTGCATCTACATGTGCTTTGGTCATTTCCCACAACTTGTAAAATGGTCTTTATTTTAAAGCGAGATCACTCCAAGTCAACGGTGTTGATTAAATCCTTTCCTGAGGAGAAGGCTTCAAGTCTTCTTCTCCTAGAAGATGGAAATCCTTCCAATTAGAATTTTCTTTGCACACACACGCAAATGTTAGAGGGCCCCGGGAGTTGTCCCAAGAGAGTCTCTCCGATCTTGAACGAGAGAATAATTAAAACGATGAATTGAATCTTTGAATTAAATGCATAGGATTATTATGAGAATGTACTTACAAATGAATAGGAATGACCTTTTTATATCTAGAGATGGGCCCCTGGTAATGTGTAGGGAGAAATCGGCCTATGAGCCAGTCCACGTAGGAGAAATCGGTCTATGGGCCAACTCCGACTCCTTTGGATCGGGTTATTTTATTAATGTACCCGTTGGCTAATTAATATTAAATTAAGGAAAATGACACAATTATCCACCTATTTATGACCATTACGACTTAAAATACTAAGATTTAACCAAAATTACCTAACAATACATTGACCGCATTATAATATCAAAAAATATGCTCAATGGCAACACATTCCCAAACAATACGTTGCATATAAAAACAACCACCAAAACAGCGGTTGCGATCGAACGCAGCCGGCCCGAAACAAGTGCAAACACCGTAAGGAGAAAAAGAAGAACAAATAGTCACGATTTGTACAAGCAAAGAGAGAAGAATCAAACCGCAAATTAGTAAAACAAAGAAGAAAAGGGACAAAAAACAAGGTACCAAACACCAATCTCGAAAACAATGCTTAATTATTACAAAAAATATTGTTTACATTATCACGCATCTATTTTCACATGCAAAATCATAATTGAACACACACACACACACACACACACATATATATATATATATATACATCGGATGAAATTGAGATTGTACCCGCTAATTTGCGAATAGAGAATTTGATCAAAATGAGTGTTTCAATATTATAAAATGCTTATTTTGTTCGAAAGTTAATACAACATCCTAAAAAATTTGATTGTCATGAAAATCTACACATCAAAATGTCCGGATCACAAAAAAATGGCACGCAATCATTTAGATAATTGTTTCAAAGTTGTTTCATTGTTGTTGAAAAAGTGTTTCTATTCCGCATGGGAAAACACATCGCTTCCTCGTGCGGGGAATTGTTTCATCTTTGTTTCAACGATGTTTCATTCATGTTTCAAATAGGATAAATTCTACAAGACCATGGATAAAATTCCAAAGTGAGTATACCACAAGGGAGAATGGGCGAGAACATGGATTATATCAACTTCGAGATAACGGAGATCATGATTCCAATGGATTGCACTTCGGACTTCGCATGAAATTTTAGAACAACAAATGGTCGTGAGAGATGAGGAAAGAATGCGTATTAAGTACAAACTGGCGAGAGAATCTCTCGCCACCATTAAAGATTGAAAATGACTTCAACCTAAAGTTCTATTTGGAAGTAAAAAAGCAAACAAGAAGATTGGATGAAGTTTCCTGCGTACATAGACCTACTAGTTAATTGAAAACCAATTACCCTTGAAATGAAAAGAGACAAGCTTGCATGAAACAACACATCAAATGCAATGGAGGAACTGAAGATCATATCGTCGAGAGAGCTCAACAATGGAAAATATGGGCCAAAATCTCATTGACTACATTGTATGCAAACTGTCGGCAAAAATGTGGTCCAAGAGACAATGCAAATCCAAGAATCTATTAATTGTGAAGAACAAATCCAAATATGAAATGTCTACAACAACAAGGCGAATTGATAAAACACATCAAATTTGTTTTGCATTGAAAAAATCACTTCCAATATAAGGTCAATAAATCGTGCAACAATCAATACCACATAAAGTGCCTGGATGAAAATTGCAATTGGCATTTGAAAGCATCATCAAGAACAAGAACAATAAAGTTCATAGCTAGTAAGAAAATACGAAAAAACATACTTGTCCACTCGATAAGAGAATGAATGACAAATGATGACAAGCTCGCAAAAATGGTTGGAGACATTATCAAATCAAAGTACCTCAACAACATCAAAACGATTATGTACACATCAACTTGAGATACAATAAAAGACATGAAGGATGACCATGGAATAAGTTTACTTTGAGAAAAGAGCTTAGAGATCAAAATAGAAAGCACTCGCATGATAATAAAGAGGCTAGGATGAATCTTATCGAACTACCGGTTTATCTTTACATGTTGGAAAAAACAAATCCATGATCGACATTTGAAATAGTAAGAAAAAGGATAACGATTCCTATTCTTGTTCATGGATATAAATGCATCAATAAATGGTTGGAAAGCAACATCGAGGCGATGGTTGTTGTTGATGGTACATTTACGAAAGCAAGTTACGGGGGGACTTTATTTATCGCATGCCGCCAGGATGGGAATGGGAATGAGCATATTCCCATTGGCTTTTGCAATAATGGATTAAAAAATTATGGATCTTGGGTATGGTTTTTCACAAAGATCGGACAAACTTTTGGTCTCGGGGAAGGCATGTGCATAGTCTCGAGGCAGACATATCAACATAGAAACAACAATAAATGAGGTACATATTATAAAATATTTCCACGAGGTTATGTTTCATAGATGTTTCAAATATGTTTCTTTAATGTTTCACATATAGGTTTCAAAAACTATTTCGACCACAAACATTGTGGAAAAAATATTATTTTAATGATTAGGTGTATCCTGAAGTATCCCGTGGATTTGTCATATCATCTCTAAACAATTTGAAGCGAAACTTCAAAAAAGAAAAACAACGAAATAAAGAGTCATTCATAGCGGTAGTAAAAGCTACCACGAAGGGCGAATTTGAAAAACAAATGCCTGCACTTGACGAGTGAACAACAAAATCATACCTTACTTGTCCACCATCGAATACAAGAAATGGACACGACTTCTTGTCGCAAAAAGATACTTTCTCATGACATCGACATTGCGAGTCATTAATGCAAGAATCGGTGACGGAACACCTACATGTAACAACATTACTTCTGAGTACGTGAGATCATTAGTTCAAGATTGGACATGCGGGCATCGAACAAAGTAAGATCAATATTTACAAGAATCGACAAAAACAACTAAAGAATATATGGGAAAAACTACACCATTTCTCTAAATTTAAGAGTAATTTACTACAAATCTGAAAATGGCTTCTTGTTTCAAAATTGTTTTCTCACATGTTTCATTTATTTGGGTTAGAAAAGATCAAATGATTTTCACTTTAAAGTCACAAAATCAGAGAAAATATTTGTTGTGGACCTTGAAAAGACTTGCACATGCAACATGTTCCAAATGGATGAAATTCATTGCCCGCATCTTTAACAAAGATTTCAAAAGAATTGAATGAAGCTCCGTCAATCTTGCTCGGCATACATGAAGGGAAACAATGGAAGCGACTTATTTGGGAGCAAAGTGTATCCAATCCCGCATGAAGATAACTGATTTTGACACGAAATTGAAGCAATGTGGACTCTTCCACCGGAAGGCAAGGCCAAATCTGGAAGGCCAAAGAAAAGACCACAAGGTAGTTTGGGAGAAAATTTTCAAAAATAAATGCGGAAGGTGTATGGCAAAGATGGACACAATAGACATACATGCATGAATCAACCAAAAACAAGATGCATTTAATAACACCATATTCCAATTGCTTACATACGTGTCAAAATTGTAGACAAAGTTAATACAATGGAACACAACACAATTATTTCATGTTGCTTTATAATTTCTTATATGTTTCTTATTTCTTTCGATATTTTTGCATTCTTTAAATCTGTAAAACAAAAACCAAGCATACAAAAACTAGAAAACTAAAACCTTCCAAATACCCATGAATGCAAAAACAAAATCATACATATTATTCCACAAAACCTCATAGTGATTGATTCATCACATACATATTTTAAATACTAAAGAAAACTAGAAATATAGGCGGTGTACCAAATAGTACTAACAAACCATTAAAATATAAGTAAAAGCATATTGTTCCATGTGACCATAACACGAATCTCATACCGAATTCTTCTTTAACAACAATTTCCTTGCTTCATAGGAAGTGGGGGATGATTTCAATATCATTATCGTCTTCATCTCCATTTTCTTGCGTGAAATTTTTGCGTGATTGTATAGCGGTGAGTATACCTCATCCGTTCTCTTTCAATGTCGAAGTCTTCCTCAAACATATGCTTCTCGAGAGATGAAATACTCTGCATAAAAAAGAAAAGGGCAGGACAGGTTAAAAACATAATATAAAAACACAAAAAATAAAACAGAAATAAAATAGGATACAAACAAAATATTAATTTTTCATTTGGACAGAATATCCCTAACAACCCACAATCTTCATTGGGAGTTAATGTCGGCGGAGTAAGGGCCGGAACCAGAGCGTGTCCTGGCGCTCTTCGTAGAATGCTACCATTGAAAAAAATGGGGCAACATCACGCTATGAAGCCGATAGCTTTCCTAGCTATTTTATGGTCAAAGTCCACAAAGTGAATTGTACGATAAATAATTCTCTCTTGAATACCCAACCTCCCCAGATCCGGTGTTCCATGTCAACGCGGTGAATAGGAAACAAGATATGATCAACCTCGACCACGACTTTCCACAACCTATATCAAACCCATAATATAGTCAACCACATAAGAATTGAGTTAATCATGGAAGTGTCGAAATTTTTCTTCTTTCTCTTGTTGACAAGGGTGAACCGTCGTAGATACTTTGCATGCATCTATCAAATATCGGGTTTGTGGTAGTAAATCTCACAGCATAATGCCCGTACATATACTTCTTGCGTATGTAATAGAACAACACGTCCATATGCTGAAAAGGAAGCAAACAAAGAGTAAGAACTCAAAAACAAAAATAGGAAAACGGCAACATAATAAATAGTAACTTAGAAGAAGACAAGTACTTTCGTGAACATAGTATATGCTATGAAACCATGATTTTTGCTTCACTTCGCCCACCTTTTAACGAGGGATCAATCTTGTCATCCTCTTCTTAGAATAACGTTTTGGCCTAAAACATAAATAAGTTAAAAATTACAATAATATTTCATAATTGTTGCAAAACAGAATAAAAAATCTTACCCTTGCGAAACAAAACCTTCCGAAAGCCACTCACTCAGACCATCATTAAAATCGTCCAAACCATCATAACCTTCACCAAGGCTATCATCCAATGGGCACCTCCCTTTAACCAACACTCTCAGGCTTCCCGCAAGATCCAAGGTCGCGTCTTTTCTCCGAGGAGTCGATTCCAAATCATTGTCCCCAACTACTTTCCCACCACATCGCGGATGATTCAAAGTGAGTGGTGAATGGAGTTCTCACAAAAATGAGGGTTTTGAAACCTCTTAGTATCAGGGGATTTAGGAACAAGTGATGCATCCGACCCTTGACACCAACCCGCAATAAAAGATACAAAATCTGCACAAACATAATATAAATGACAAATTCAATGTCAAAACAAACTAGAGGCAAATATTAGGAAAACCATTCCCGCAATAGCTTGAGTTGCGATTCACAATAGAATCAAACCGAGATTGGGTGAGATCATCAAATTCTTGAGACCCAATGAAACCATGTTCAGCGTGAACATTCAAGTCCTGGGATTCAACACCAACCTCTTTTCAAACCTTACTTGAATCAAACGCAATATTCTCAATATTTTCCGCAAATCCATCAAACCACCGATAGCAAGTCCTTCACAATCATTACTAACCCTTTTATCCACCGACAAATTAACTTCACCACCAGCAGAATTCCCAACCTCATTAACAATCCCTTCAACCACACTCAACCCCAACATCACCACCAATATTGCCACCTTCAATGACCGATTTTTTTTTCAAACTCGTCCGCGGCCCCAGGGATTACTTGGTTCGCTCAATGCTTTCCAAACCAGCAGGATCAACAACCTCCTTAGAAAATGGCACAACATGAGTTTTAACATGTTGATCATCCACTCCCATTGACTCCTTCTTAGACTCTGAAGCCGACGCTGACGACATTTTATTATCTTGCACTCCAACAATCTTGTCAGCTTCATCCAACCCATCACCAGCTTAAAAAGCAAAAATGTAAAACATTATAAATCCAAACAAACAAGCAACAAAGACAAAAAAATAACGAAACACAGGGGGGAGAAAAAAAATAAGGTTACCTGAAGTTTCCCCTTAATGGCAGACAACTCAAAGAGAACAGCTTTTAAACGCTTTCCAAGATTTTGTTAATGGAGTTCTTCAAAACCTTCAACTCCTTCATTACAATTTATCCTGCTTCCAACAACATCATCTAACGTGTAGTTCGATTCCAACACAACATCCGGCTCCTTCCTCTTCGACTTACCAATGACAAAGTGCCCATCAACAGAATCAAACGAATACTTGGACTCATCAAAAAAGGTTGCAATATCCAAATGCAACCTCTCTTCATTTGATGGCCAAATAATCATCAACTTCAACTAAAACAAAAGGAAAACAAACAAAGAAAAAAATTAGAAACAACAAATAAACATTTATGAAACAAAAAAAGAGAAACAAAAATAAAAAGTAATGTATTACCCGTTCGCGAGAACAAAAGAAAATCATAATATTGAGATCATCAGACCTCAAATTCTTATCTCTATCAGACAATGGACAACCCCAATTCAGAATACGAGATACTCTGCCCGATACGATTGCAAATTTTATTGTTTACCTCTGAACAACATTCATAGAACCATATCACGGAAAGGCTAGAGGAAAGCCTTTAATTCTATAAAATTTAGTGCGTTTAGCAAATAGGCTTCAAATCCTCATCCCAGGCCGCTTTGGAGCACTTGTTCCCTCGCCTCCGATTGTCGTCAAACAAATCCCTCCCCTAGGGATATGTGTTAAGATATTCACTACAACTAAATCAAAAAAAGTCATATTCACAGAAGTCCCAGAAGAAGAAAAGAGAAAAAAATGCAAAAATACAACAACGCCATCTTCACGGCATCATCATCGTTATCCCCACACTTGTAATCTAAAACACTCCTCGATCGACTTCTAGTAAATTCCGTTGTGCGGAAAAAATACTTGGAAGAACTCGGAAGTAACACCATCCTCACGAACAAAGGGCCTATTCCCAACATACTTCATCCCCATGACCAGGGCAAACTCCCAATACCAAATCTCAAAATTTTCCCACAAAACATACACTAGTATTTCATCCTTCCGCGAATGAACAACAACACCTCTTCAACAACGAATGCACAAGTTGATTTTGGTAATTAACTTCATGCATGTCCGTAAAATAACCGAAACACATACGCCTAAATGCATCCAATCGGTTGGATAACTTGTCCTTCAAATTTTTAATCACTTCAAAAGAAAACCCGGTGTTTATCCTAGCAAAGATTATACGATCTTTCGGATCAATCATATATTCATAACCCTAGAAACAACAAAGAAACAACAAGGAAACAACAAATAAAAACAACACATCTTGTACGAGAAAAATTTGAAAAGTAATAAAAATAACATATCAACAAAGATAGAAACACACCAAAAACAACACGAAAAACAAAACAAAACAAAAATCATAGAACACTAAATAACAAAAATAGATTCAGAAAATAAAGAAGAAAATAATATACCTCAAAGAATGTCCACGCGTCTAAAAACCAACGGCCCTTCTTTTTAGGAGATTTTGCCTTAACAACATGTTTTCCAACATCATCGCCGGTTTCATCTTCCTTTTAGACGATAAAGTGAACTAGGGCTTCAGATTTTGAACCACTTCTCAAAACTCTTGAACTAGCATCGGCCTTCTTCTCCATTTTTAGTCAAGTAGAAAGATTTTCTTGAAGCCGTGATATAAATACGAAATTAAAAACCACACAAAAAAATTCAAAAACATAGCGGTTTACATAAACGGTTTGGAGATGATTACGGAGAAGTTAATGAAGATTTTGCGAGAATCACACACCAAGTCAAGCTAAAAATAGCGGACATGCGGCATGGAACTCGAAGAGTCGAGATGAAGAGACATGGAGAGAAAAAAATGATAGATTGGACACCTAAAAGATCGTACAAACGTATTTTAGGGAAAAATTAAAAAACCTATAAAAAAGTAATGAAAAAGATAGAAATGAGATGTGTTGGTATTTTGGGATTAGGGCAAAATTAAGAGTATTTTGTGTAATTTCACCTTAAATTAATATATAAATCGAATTATATATTAAATAATTAAATGTCGTTTTTGCCAACAATATTTAATCACATATTTTTTTGTTTATTAAAGTCGCAACATCGCAAAGCCCTCCCGATCACTTTAAATCGCATAATTTTTAATTTTACTTAATAAAACACAATTTGAACTTAGTATTTAACATAATTGTATATAACAACTCAATATGAAATTAGTAAAAATAACCATCGAATCGCATTGTGATCACACTTATATTTTGATTTGAAGTGTTGACTACAAGCTTAACAAACATGTTTGGTGAGTATTATTATTTCATAGTGCTTCGGTGTGACCACTTGGTTTGGGGTACATAGCGGTTATTGAGTTGTAGGGTTATGTTAGTTTGGTGATGACTTAATATAAATCTCTTCACCTTTGTTTTCTCGGCTGGTCGCACGCCTTATTCCCCGTATGAAAGAAGAGACGTGAGATAAGAACTATGAGGATGTGATCCGAATGAGTCGAGTCAAATATGTATCAGTTAAGGAGACTGGAAGAACAACTCACCCACTTCCGCCTCATGGGCAAGCTGATCCTTTGCCCTAGCATACTTCTTGGACAAATCCAACATCTCATACTTATGATAGCTAGCTTCCTCCTTAAGGGTTTTACTCACCCCGGCCGATGGTTCTCCGCCTCCATCACCTCGCCTCGATAGTTTGAAACCGCCGTTTGCAAGGTTGGGAATCTACAACAAAATTTGAACAAGTCTTAGCCGAGTGAAAAGACAAAAATGAAGAATGAAGATGCAAAGTAACTACAAAAGCTTACCCGAGCGACATCCCGACAAAAGTGAGTCTCGATGTCCTTGAAGGATAGACCCCCATGACGGGACTGATCATCTACCGACAAAGCTCCTCTCAAGCTAGCATAGCCTAATCCAGAATCCATGTAGTCCCAGTGGGACTGAATCCCCTCACGACGGTTCATTCCACCGGAGAAGATAGCTCGGGGACGGGAAGAGCCAGAATGAGGACAGGGAGCAGGAATAACATCAACACGATCATCGGAGCGAGAATCCAGTCACCAATCACTCTCTGGGAGAGGGGGGTGCGGCCTGCGCTCACTATCACTCTGAGGCGGGGCGCTCGAACTCCCGCCAGCAACAAACTTTTCCTTGGCCTTCTCTTTTTCCTTCCTCTTAAAGGCCATCAGCTCCGCGATGCTATAACTCTATGTGCCTAAAAGCAAGCAAAAAGCAATATTAGAAAATGAAAGCAGTCAAAATATACAAGGCGAGAAGCAATGCAAAGAAGTAAAGCAATGTGAAGTACCCAAGAACTCCTTAACGTTCAGAAGACTCTCAAACAATCCCCTGGATCTATAAACTGCCACCATCTCATTTCGGGAAGCAGGAGTGCCTCGGGCCGTCATAGTTTTCGAAACCCATTCGTGAGGGATCTCCCAACCATTGTCCCTCACATAGAAAAAGTCCACCTTCCACATCCCACCGGGAAGAAGCCCCTTAAGAAACTTGCACTGGGGCGAGGAAGAAGTGGAAGAAGGTGTCACCGGGAGACTTCGTGGCATAAAACAAAGAGTGAAACCCATCTACAATCGGAGACAAGCCTAATCGCCGCATTGCATGCTCGTAACCTATATGCATGCATAAGATTGAGGAATCAAGTGACCAACACATGCTCCCACGGATTTAATGATCGCGATGAGGAAATTATCCGGAGGAAGAACAAAGCTAATAGAGAAACTGTAAAGATATACCGTGATGAAGCCCTCGTGTGGATGAGTAAGTCTATTTCCCTGGCATTGGGCCAACATAATAAACGCTAAAGAAAGCTCTAGTCAGCCGCCCGTAGCCTACGAAGACAGACATGACGATGATACTCGGTTGGCCAACTCTCCGGAACAACCGCCCGACCACCGAGAGGAGGCCTATGCTTGTACTTGGGTCGATGGACATCCGGACTATCTTCCTGGTTTCTCATCTAATACTCAATCACTTGAGCTCGAGTACGGCTCAAGCTATACTTCTCCCTAGCCATCAAAAAGCAACTCCCGGGAGCGAGATGAGGAATATCTAAATCCATGGATAAAATCGGAAATGGAATGATAGAACCTGAATGCCTTGTTAAGCCTCGGCGCCCGAAAGGAATCAAGAAGAAGAACCAAATTGAAATTCAAAAATATACTGAAAACTCCAGAAAGACGGGAAACATGAGAAAGAAAATGGGCCGGGGACTTGGGACGCCCGGAGCATGCACTTGTGGCCGCTGTGAGGAGGGCACCAGGGGGGCACTGGTGCCCACCTCCCGGGAGGTGCCCGGCGCCCTCTTCCGCGTGTTGAACTCTCATCTATCTCCTCACTTGACACACTCCACTCATCACTCCAACTCTCCATGAGCTCTCACCTCAACTTTCAAAAAAAAATTTAAGTCTTCTACAAAGCAAAGAGTTTCAAAGTTAAAGAGTAGAGAGAAATATTACCTTTGGAAGACATGGTCAAAATCTCTCCTCCAAAGTGTCATTATGCAAAAATGGTCAAAGATTCTCCAAAGGCAAGACAAGATACAACAAGACAAGCCGGCATGGTACCGGATTAGCTCGGCCTCATTACTTCATACCTCCACAAAGACGGAGTTGGGGGGCTTATGTTGGGGCAAAACGATATATTATTATTTAATATATAATTCAATTTATATATTAATTTAATATTAATTGCCCAATGGACTCTTATTAAAATAACTCGGTCCAAAGGAGTCCTGGATCCCATGGTCGATTTCTTCTTCTACAGATCGCCCATATGCCGATTTCTCCTACACAACCCACATGGCCCATCTCCCATGTATAAAAGGGTCCTTCCTATTCATTTGTAAGTACATTATCATAATCCTCCTACGATTTAATTCAGTATTCAATTATTGTCTTAAGTATTCTCTTGTTCACCGTCTTGACTTGAGCGTTGGAGGGGCCTCCCGGGATAAACTCCCGGGGTCCTCTAATGTTCAAGTGTGCGCACAAGTTCCCAATCGAAGGATTTCCAGACTTCCGAGAAGAAGACTTGAAGACTTCTCCCTTGGGACAAGGATTTAACCAACACCGTTGACTTGGAGTCATCATTAAAAGGCAACATCAAATATATATATATATATATATATATATATATATATATATGTGTGTGTGTGTGTGTGTGGAGGAGATCCCGTGAGACTATCCCACCCTCCTAGGTGAGACCGTAGGAAAAGATCTACACCATAAAAAAAATCTATGGCCAACATACACCAAATATATACAACTATTGGAAGGAAAATATACACTTTGCGAGGGGTAAAATAGGATAGATGAAAATCCCAAATAACCGCCTCCTCCTAAAATTAGGGGCGTGATCTGTTATTGATCATGTTCCTCAATCACGCAATCAACCCTCCACGTTTCTTCTTCACAACAACATTCTGCATCGCGATCAAAAATTATCCTGCTCCAATTCTGCAAATTCTTCCATTGGATCAAGCTTGCCAAAAATCAACATACTGCATAATTTATACCATGCATACTTCGTATATTTTATGTTCTCGTATATAGTGTTCCAAATTTGCATATTTAGTATGAACAAAGTGTATTACATTAAAATTTTAATAGTGTGCTTATTTAGAAGATGAATATTGAATATACAGCTATTATCATTGTGTATACTTAGAACAAAACAAGAAAAATATTAAAAATACATTAGGCATTGGTCCTTATGATTTATACCATTTATATCACATATTTATGTTCTCAGATATATAGTGTTCCACATTTGCATATTTAGTATGACAAAGTGTATTACATTAAAATTTTAATAGTGTGCTTATTTACAATAGAATATTGCATATATAGATTTGTTATTGTGTATACGTAGAACAAAACAAGAAAATTTTGAAATACATTAAGCATTGGTCCTTATAATTTATACCCCGTATCTCGCATATATAGTGTTCCAAATTTGCATATTTAGTATGAACAAAGTGTACTACATTAAAATTTTAATAGTGTGCTTATTTAGAATAGGAATATTATATATATATAGTTTTATTATTGTGTATACTTAGAACAAAACAAGTAAAATATTAAAATACATTAGGCATTGGTCCTTATAATTTATACCATGCATAATTTATATATTTATGTTATGCATATATAGTGTTCGAATTTGCATATTTAGTATGAACAAAGTGTATTATATTAAATTTTAATATTGTGCTTATTCAAAATAGAAGTATTGCATATATAGTTTTCTTATTGTGTATACTTAGAATCGAACAGACGTGAAATGGATTGAGAAAGAAAACTAAATAGGCATGTGTTTTGAAAATGTAACTAATACCTTAAATCTCGGGATAGAGAGATATGGTAAAATTTTATTAATTTTTAAAATACCAAATTACCCTTAATCCTCCCATAAATGACGCCTACTAAAAAATAAGAGGGATAATTTGGACCGTTATTCATTTAGATCCAATGGCCCACGATATATCCCTACGGTCTCACCTAAAGGGTTTGGTCTCATTTGAATCAATCCCCTATATTTTAGTAGGTTATCGTATACTTATATGTTTTTCGATGTATATTTATATGTGTTTTTTTCTTTGTATAAGTAGTTAATTTTTATGTATATATTTATGTTGTTGTATACTTATGTATTTTCTTTGTATACTTATATGTGTTTTTTGTACACCTATATTTGTTGAAGAAAATAGGAGATTTTTATGTATACTTATATGTGTTCTGATGATTATTTAGTTAATATTTACCGTATGTTTTTTTTATATATTCTGCTCGACACTTTATTTTTTGTTTTTGTGCCAGGACTCGGTGTTTTGTTAATCATGGCTAAAAGATGTAGTAAAGTGAATAAGCGCATCGAGAGCTTAATCGTATACATAGTCCGATTTTATTGTATATTTAGACATAGTTCTTTGTATAGGTAGTCTCGATTTTATTGTATAGTTAGACAAAGTTTTATTGTATATCGTAGTCTGATTTTTGTTATATAGTTAGACATAGTTTCTTTTGTATACATAGCCGATTCTTGTCTAGTTAGACATAGTTTACTATATAATAATTTAGTTAATTGATTTGTGTCTATTAGTTGTTGATTTTTTAATTATTGTTAATTGGTATACCGTAATTATTGGTCCGCCCGAGAATAATCTTGTTAATTGATTCTTTAATTCACGGTCCCCACATGTTTTTGTTTGACAATTGTAATATGCAATACAAATATGTTAAATATACAAGATATAATAGTGTTGAATATACAATAAATATATGTTAAATATACAAAGATAATAATGAGCGTGATTTTTGTAACACCCTTACCCTTGTAACACATATTTTTATATCATACACTAGTTCATATGCAAAGACAATTTGTATTGCACATGTTAATCATGATCTCGTAACCGCTTTTAAGCGGAAGCATTAACTTCAAAACCGACTCCTGTCTAAAAAATGCAAATGATGAGCCGAGGGAGAAGGATGGGAGTCCACCCGACCTTTGATCCGTGCTTTAACTTCTCACCCCTCACGGATCAACTTTTATCTCTGACAACTAAAAATTGACAACATTGCATTTGGTGAGTTGCAAGCTCAAGATAGAATCCATAACAAGTTATTTAACATCACACAAGCACATTATCACAATCAATTGTTCATATCATTTATAAACATGTAAATGCACGTGCTTGGTCATTTTCTTTTCTTCAAATGGGCTAGCTAATACTGCGTGAATAAATCGTGATCACGAAGATGGCCATGTCACTCACGTAATTCTTTATTTCACGTGAGTTCGAGTGAACTCGGGGTGGTCAGACGTACTATGTAATCCGAAATTAAGATGACTATAATTTGATTCAAGGTCATTAGTGGTCATAATGAGAATCCATTAATCTCGATGAATGCATTTCTCGCAATCACATATTTCCTTTCCGTATCAATAACATCGTGAGATCGCATATCCCATTTCCATATCAATAACATCATTGGAGATCACATATCTCAATTCCATTTCAATGTCCTCACATAGAAATCATACATCTCAATTTTATATCCATCTCATCACATAGAGATCATATATCTCAATTTTATCACAATATCATCATAGAGAATCATGCAATTCACATTAGGGCACGATAAGCTACTAGTCGTGTAGTCAAATAAGTAAATAATTCATTCCAACACATTAATCATATAATCACACAAGTCAAATAACAAGCTAAAAGATTATACTCACAAGTGGTGCCCTTATCTCAATGTTTTTCGCCTAATCGGCCTTACTTGCTCCCCGTATGGTGATTTTGACCCATTAGCATATAAAAATGCATAACCAAATAAAAATCACATATGTAATATTAATGAACTTATTTGTATGTCATTTATGACTCTATATGCAATTGAATACCATATGGTATAAGGTTAACAAAACTTCCTTGTCAAGGTCTTAGCCTCGATTCACACCTTAATAAAGATAAAGCTTGTTTCATATGTTCAAAATGCATGAAAATCCCACCTTTGGCGATCTTTTAGCATATTTATCATAAGTTTCAGTACAAAACTGATATTACGGTGATTCAAGTGTTCCTAGAATCCAAATTCAATTTTCTACAACTTTTATGTTTTAACTATTTCTAAATTACGAAAGAAACTTGGTCAAATGGCCAAAACTCGCAAAGCCAGATTAACGCTAGACTTTAAAAAAGGGACATAGCTTAATTAAGTACTTATCTCATTTTAACTATTTTCTTGTTGTAACTCTATATTAATATATGCATGATAATCCACTGAAATTATCCCTAGGTTTCTAGTTTAATCTAGTTTATCAATATATTTATTTTAATTCCATAATCAATATTTACAAACAAAATCAATAAAGTTAAAATCTTAATCAATCTATCCCCAGCTTATTCAAAGTTGCGCATAAATCAACTTTAGTGGTATATATTGTTGAGATTAGCATGTTTCCTTCACTACCAATATCCCTCTTTAATTTCCAATAAATTAATCATTACATATAATGGACTTCTTTTCACTAATTATTTATATGAATATAGATGCAAAAAAAAAAAGAGGGGTTTTCTTTTCTCATAAGATCGAATACCAGTAGTTGGTTTGACAACTTAATTAATATCTTCATAATCATATAAGAATATATATATATATATATATATATTTCTTTACAAACAATTTAGTAATCTCCAACTCGAAAATTCAAATGAAATAGCAATCTAAAAAATAGTGTGGTATATAAATTAATCATATTACTAATTTGACAGAAATTAAATAGTCACCGAGATGTTAAATTATAAAACTCCCTTCCGCAAGCAAGCACCTTTGTCCCGTCAAATGCTCTAGTAAGTATGTGTCTCGTTTGTTCTTTTTATTCTTTTAAGCTAGTTATAAAAGTCCTAGGTAGTATATAGCTTATCCATTAAGGAGCTAAGTCGGTCAAGAGAAGTGCATGCGTGTGTGATTATATATATAAATATTACTAATTGTACTTGTCTTTATCAAAGACAAAAGCATATGTGATATAGTGTGAATATACAATTATTCTTTCTTTCAATCACAAGCTTATATATATATATATATATATATATATATATAAACGTCATGCGTAGTCGCACACATGCCACATTGCTATCCATTCATCTCTATTTATGTATGTGATTAGTTGGCAAAATGAAATGATGACATATAAATTTGTATTCATCACCTATAGATACATATAAGCATAACTTATATATATATATATTACGTGTGTATATATATTATATATATGTGTATAAAAAAATACTAATATTAACTTTATAGATTTGTGATATTACTTACAATCTATTCTATATATATTTAAATAGAATTCTTAATATTTGATACTCTAACACGCATTTTTTTTGTCCTTCTATTTAATTAATTCACGTATCATTTTCCTAAAAATCTAAACATGCGTGTGAATATGCTTACGAATAAATAACTCTAATAATTAAAATGAAAGGTTTTGGGTTATGACAATTCTCCCCCCAACCCCTTAAAAATTTCGTCCTCGAAATTTGTACCGTATCGATAAATAACCACGGATATTGATCTCTCATATGTTGTTTCGTTTCCCATGTAGCTTCTTCTCTAGCATGATTTCTCCACAACACTTTTACCAATGGAATTACTCGATTTGAAGTTGTTTTTCTTTGTACCCCACTATTTCAACTGGTTCTTCAATGTAACTCAAATTATTAGCAATTTCAATCGGTTCATCTCAAGAACATGTGACGGGTTTGATCTATATCGACGGCATACTAACATGCAACACATTATGAATCGAGATAATTCGTGGCAAGCAAGCCTATAAGCTAATGGTCCGACTTTTCCAAGATTTCATCATGGGCCAATATAACGAGGACTTAGTTTACCTTTCTTTCCAAATCGAGAATACCCTTCCAAGGGGGAAACACGGAGAAATACTTTCTCACCAACTTCATATTCCATTTCCCGCCTATGCTGATCAATATAACTTTTTTGTCTATCTTGAGAAATGCTTTTAACGACTTTTAACTATTCTCACTTTTTCGATTGTATCTTGAATCAAATCTGACCTTCAAGTAATCGTATTCCCTCTTCATCCCAACATAATCGGACTCCTTGCATTTCCTACCATATAATGCTTCATAAGGCGCCATACCAATGCTGTTATGATGTTGATTATTATAAGCAAATTCTATCAATGCAATATATTCATCCCAAGAGCCTTTGAATTCAAGAACACATGCACGAAGCATACCCTCTAGAGTTTGAATAGTCCTCTGACCGCCCATCCGTCTGTGGATGAAATGTTTGTACTAAAATGTAATTTAGTACCTAATGCTTGCTGTAAGCTACCCCAAAATCTGACGTAAAAAGAGGATCGCGTTAAACAATAGACAAGGGTATACCATGTAGTCTAACAATCTCATTTACATATCGTTTAGCCGATTTTCTAGAGTAGAACCCCATCTAAATGGTAAAAAGTGAGCTGATTTTGTTAGTCGATCAACAATAACCCAAACCGCATCATTTTTCCTCGGTGTCACAAAGAGCGGACCATAAAAGGAAATCCATAGTAATATGCTCCCACTTCCAAACAGAATAGGTAATGGATGCAATTTACCTACCAAAGTGCCTCGATGTTCCGCTTTAATCTGGCCGCAAGTTAAACATTTTGAAACATATTCGCTACATCTTTCTTCATTCTCGGGCCACCAATAATGGCTTTTTAAGGTCCGATACATTTTTGTACTACCTGGGTGCATGGCATATGGTGCGTTGTGAGATTCTTCCATTATCTCATGCCTCAAGCCTTCAACATTAGGAACACAAAGTCGATTGTTGATCGTCAAACTACCATCATCATTCAAAACAAAATATGTACTATTTTCTTGTTTCACTTTTCTCGCACATCTTGGTGGAGTTTATTATCTCAAAATTGTGCTTGTTTAATTCTTTCAATCATCACAGACGAACACCAAGTGAAGCATATAAAACACCCATGTCATTTACATTCAATTCAACATTCATCTTCCTCATATCTAGTAGATATGGTATAAGACGACCGAGAGATAAGAAAACAAGATGCCATAAGATTTTCGGCTCAAAGCATCAAAGAACAACATTAGCTTTCCTGGATGATATTCGATAGTACAATCATAATCTTTCAAAGAATTCAAGCCATCTTCTTTGACGCATGTTCAACTCTTTTTCGACTTAATAAGTATTTCAAGCTTTTATGATCGTTGAAAATTTGGAATGTGGCACCATATAAGTAATGTCTCCATATCTTTAGAGCAAAGACAACCGCACTAGCTCAAGGTCATGAGTAGGATAAGACATCTCGTATGGTTTAAGTTGTCTAGACGCATAAGCAATAACCTTACCGTGTTGCATTAAAACACATCCTAAACCTTGGTAAGAAGCATCACTTAAACAACGAATCCATCAAGACCTAAAGGAATAGTCAAGATTGGGGCGGGGGTGCCTTTTATTCAACTCTTGAAACTCTTTGGCAACTATTTGTCCATTTGAAAGAAACATATTTTCGTAGTAACTTTGTCGGTGGAGTTGCAATAAGCGAAAATTCTCAACAAATCGTCGATAGTATCTCGCTAGACCTAGAAAACTACGAACTTCGAACACTTTTTGGGTTTTCCCACTTGATCAACGCCGATTTTTCTCGTGGATCAACTTTAATCTCGTCACCGTAAACAACGTGTCCCAAAAAGATTACTTGATCTAACCAAAATTCGCATTTACTAAGTTTTGCATACAATTGTTTCTCTACTTAAGGTTTGCAACACAATTCTCAAATGTTGTTCGTGTTCCTCAAATAGATTTAGAATATACCAAGATATCATCAATAAAGACAATAACAAATTTATCTAGATAGGGTCTAAACACATTATTCATTAATGTCATAAATACAACGGTGCATTAGTCGAGTCCAAAAGGCATTACCAAAAACTCGTAATGGCTATACCTAGTCCGGAAAACTATTTTTGAAATGTCGCTCTCTCAATCTTCGATCGTGATATCCCGATCTCAAATCAATCTTTGAGAAAACACTATCACCTTGCAAATCGATCAAATAAAGCATATATTCTAGGCAATGGATATTTATTCTTCACTCGTCACTCGATTGATTGTCGATAATCTATACACAATCTCAAAGTACCATCTTTCTTTTTAACGAAAAACACAAAACCTCACCCATGGCGAAACACTTGGTCCGATGTACCATTTATCCAAAATTCTTGCATTTGTATTTTTAGTTCTTGTAATTCAACAAATGCCATTCTATAAGGAGGGATAGAAATCGGTGCGACTGCACAGTTGTAGTTCGATGGTGAACTCTATATCTCTATCCGGAGGTAATCCAGGGTAAATCATCCGGGAACACATCTAGATACTCTTTAACCACTAGAGAGTGTCTTCAAGTTTCAAACCACATAGCGTGTGTCTATTACGTGAGCTAGGTAACATTCACAACCTTTCTTAATCATTTTGAAAGTCGTAGATGCAGATATTATACATGTAGGCAAAATTTCTCTTTCCCCTTTAAATACAATATGCGTCTGATCAAGAAGCTCCAACGCGATTTCTTTATTAAAACAATCCAGTTTTGCATGGTGTTCGGTTAACCAATCCATACCCTGAATCACATCGAAATCTCTTAAAGGCATAACAAGTAAACTAGCACTCAATTTTGATTCACCGATCATAATTTTGCAATCACGATATACAGCATTTACAATCACCACACCCTATTGTAAGTCCAAGCGGCTACGATAATCTAGAGGGGGGGTGAATAGATTATCTCCATCTTTTTCGATTTCGCCCTCTTTTTAAACCGAATGCTCAAATACAATAATAAAGGTGCGGAATATAAACAACACACGCCGATTTAAAGAGGTTCAACCCACCTGGGCCTAATCCTCTACCACCCCAAAGATATCCGGATGGATTTCGAAAGAAAAAGAATTTTATTAATTACCAAAATTAATACAAATTCAACTTACAACACCTTGAAGAGCACCACACTCTTCTTCAACACCACCTTTGGAGATTACCACAATCTCCCTTTGAAGATTACCACAATCTTCCTTCAACGGCACCTTGTGAAGATTACCACAATCTTCAACCTTGAAGAATACCAAATTCTTCAACACCTCAATAAGAAGATTACCACAATCCTCTTCACCTATCACCTAGATCATCCAAGTGTGCTCTTACCACAAGAACACTCACAAGGATATCTTGTGTTTGAATGATAACCAAAAATCAAGATTACAACTCAATAATGAATAATACAATTTGAGTGCAAAGTGTAATCAAGAATAGCCTAGACCTCAAAGATGTGAAAGTGATAAGCTAGGCAATTTTACAACAAGAATAATAACAATGAAAGACCAAGTGTTTGCTTGAAGTGTATCTTGTTGTGTTGTATCTCAATTGTTGTATTGGTTGCTCCAAAACTTCCTCTATTTATAGGAGATGATTGATCAAGCATAGGCTCCTCTTGGGGATTGAAAATCTACAAAAAATACAATTAAAATCAAGAATATAGTCATAGAAATCAATCCCACAATTTAAGGAAATGTGTCTGTGTCAAACGGTCATATTTTTTGTCATTAATACATAGGATATAGAGGCGGCCGCACAGAGATAAGAGAAAAAGAGAACACTTTGAAAATTACAACAGATGGCGACGGCCGACGTAGGCTTCGACCGGCCGACCTGCTTCAACCGGTCCCTCTCGTTTCAAAAATGCAAGGTTTTAGTTCTGTTTCAAAACGAAACTTGTGTACGGCCGATCATTGACGGCCGACCGACGGACGGCCGACGCCTTGATGCACGGCCGACCTCGCTTGTTTTTCCTTCCGTCTCATTTTCTCGTTTCTAAAAACATCTTCGTGTACGGGTTGCCCTATAGAGGCGGCCGGTCGACCACGAGACGATTTAAATGTTGTCCAATTTTTGTCAAAAATAAAACCCAAGAAATACTCCAAAATTTAGTAAAAACATTTTAAACCAATCGAGAGTATTTAGACAACATTTAGAACCTTGTTAAGGAGTGAAAAATCCATTGAAATAAAATCATTAAAAGTGTTGTCCATTATTATCAAAAATAAACTTGAGGAAATACTCCTGAAAATATTAAAAACCATTTTAAATCATTTAGGAGTATTTGGACAACCTTTAAAAGCATTGTTTTGGTGACAAAATAAAATCATCAAAATTAAGATAAAAACATGTATCAAACAATCTCCCCCTTTTTGATGATTACAAACCAAAACAATTTTTACACAAACTAAGAGAGCAATTTTAGAAATGATTTTCCGGTAAAAACATTTGACCGTTTGGAAGCAACCAAAATTTCCAAAAAATTAAAGCAACCAAGTAGGGAGTAAATAATTTCAATAATAAGCATAAGCTCCCCCTATCAACAAGCACATCAAGAATAATGAAAACAATTGTCCATAAGCTAAAAGCTTTAGCTTTTACAATTTTGCTCAAGAGCTTATAAGCTCCCCCTGTCACAAAACATCATTAATCAATTATATAAGTCCATCAAGCAACAATTGGACTAAGAACAAATCACAACTTATGGCTTTTATGAGCCATAGCTTAGCTTTTATGACAAGCTTTTATTAGCTTCTTTGAGCTAATGAGCCAATATCCTGTTTCTCCCCCTTTGGAATCATCAAAAAGAATGTTAGGATGATAGAAACATCATAGAAGAATATCAAAGTGCGCCAAAGAAATTGTTTATCAACCATTGAGCAATTTAGGCTTAAAAAACCAAGGAAAATGGGAGAAATGTAACATAAAAGATCCATGAGCTTATTAGTAAGTTAAAAACATGATTTCAAAAGGATTTTAAGACATTTTGAAGCAAGAGAATCATGTAGAAGTTGAAAGTTTCATAGCGACATTATAACAAACACCTTGAGTGCTTTAAAAATAGAAGAGGTTGTATATAACATTTGTAAATGGTTCAAGCCAAAAATTTTCATATCATCAATCAACCTCATTCCAAATCTCAAAAAAGATCATATGCACCATATGCAACAATTTGTTCAATAAATAAGAGGCTTAAAATAGATTCTTCAAGGGTTCAACCCAATTGAGATAAGCTAAGAATGATCAAGGCATTACAAATACCAAAAATTAGAGCATTCAACAAGTAATAAGTCATGCTTTCAAAGTATCAAATGTCCCAACATATTCAACTAAGCATAACAAAGCAATAAAAGAAGCACTTTTACCATCAAGTACTTCATACCAATTATCAAACAATGCTTTAGAGTATTTTTACCATTAAATACTCCATCAAAGTCATGATCATCCACAAGTCATTATCAACTTGCAATTTTAACCCTTTTAAGAAAGATAAGCAAATATCATTAGCACAAATGAGTTTTACAAAAGTTCATAAAAGTACGAAACAACTTGAATGAAAATGCTAGAAATTAGAGGAGATGGGGATATCAATCTTCGTCCGAAGAGAAGCAAGTTCCGGTATGAGGTCCTTGATGAATTTCTTCAATTTGCCAATTGACTTCTTCAAACTAGAATTTTCCTTTTCACGACCGGAGCTCTTTTCTAAGAGAGGCCACATCTCTAAATGTTTCTCTTTCCACTTTGGCCATTCTCTTTTGAGATTTAGATCTTCAACATCCAACTCGTCTTCATCTCCTTCCTCATTTTCTTCTTCCCTAATTTCTTGTTCATTTCCCACATTTTCTTCTTCATTTTCCTCTTCATTCCCCACATCATCTCCTTGTTCGTCAAACTCACCTCTTCCAATATTTTCAACCTCATTGTCATTAAAGAAATCATCCCGAGGTTGTTGTTGATGTCGAGCACGCCCTAGCGGCTTTGGTAGGAACCCGTGGTAAATGTCGTCGCATTCTTACCATTTGTAGAATGTTGGCATTATCAAAATCATTGTGACGAATTTCGGTATTCATTTCATTTTCCGGGTATCCCGATAAGTATAAGAGTCGGCAAATCAAATTTCCCAAGGTATATTTCTTCTTGGTAAGCTTTCTAGATTCCAACAAGCAATATACAAAAATTGCCCCATAATTTACTCTTTCTCCTCGAACAATCTTATAGGTGAGAAAGAGTTCAAGATTACTTGGAAGTTTTATTTCCTTTCCACAAACACAATAGGAGCAAATGATAGATATAATCCGATAATTTGGCGGCATTGCCGAGTATGTTACTTCGGGATATACTCCTAAAAAGGTTTTCACATCATCTAGTGAAACACCGAAAATGTTATCATCCCAATGGGCGCAATCCACATTGACTACTCCATCATTTGGCACGTTAAAGTGATCACAAATATCGCCAATGTCCATGAAAATGCCTACCATTAACAAATGTGTGAAGTTCCAAAGGATTATCTATCGTAGCATCAACAATCCACATATTTGCATAGAAAAGTTTTATAAGCTCGTCATCATAGTGCAAACACGGATTATCCCAAAGTGAAACCCATCCTTGAATTTCAAAGTAAGCTCTAATATCCTAAAAATTCATCATGAAATGCTTGAAAACGAACCATACGAGTGCACGCAATTTTCTTATCATTCAATCCAATATTTTCATAATGTTCCTCCGCAAGTTTATTTAAAAATCGAAATCTATTAGCTCTAGAGGGAGGCTCGTAGAGGAGTGATAACTTACTAGAGTCCCAATGAATGCTCGATTTTGAAACCCCGGCTCTTAATACGACAATCTCCTCTTCCGTAAGCCGATTTTGATGGTCTCTTTGTAGAATATCATCTTGTTGGGGATTGGAAGAAGATTCACCCCTTTGCCTCCTTCTCCTCTTTTGAGGATTTCGTTCGGTAGAATTTCTTGGAGGTGCCATATATGTGAAGTTCTTGCAAAAAGAAGTGAATTAGCACGAAAAATTTCAAGGATTGATGAAGAATTGAAGATTGTAGAGGAAAAGGGGAAAAATCGCTGCTATAGGGTTTTAAGAAATTTTGCTGCGTCTGTTTTAAGAGTTGAAGGCAGAAAGTTTTAAGTGCAAAAAATGGCCTGGCGGCCGGTCGACGTAGGGGCGACGTCGAGGTGCGAGGCGACCGGTCGCCCGCTATGACCGTCCCCAGTGATTTTTCTTACTCCCATAGTTTTCCAAAAATCGATTTTTCACCCCAAAAGTTTTAAAACTTTGCAAAAATGATAAGTTTGGACTATATCCAACAAATATGGGTTATGGGAAAACATATAAACGATAAAATCGAGACTAAACACGTAGTGCCTTTTTAAAAGAAAAAATTTGCAAGATCAATTTGGGGCACTTAAGGGGTCAAAATGAAATATCTTGAAAGATATGTGCATAAGCATAATATCGAGTTTAAAGAAAAATACGAGTAGACATACCTCGATGGTTTAAGAAACTTGATGACGTAATAGCCAATGAGTATGAAATATGTATCCTACACAATTCTTAGACAACATTTTCATAGAAAATTCAAGTGTAGGCAATTTATATGAGATAACAAAAAGAGCTTATGCTATAAGATTTCATAAGAGATAATAAGCCACATAAGTCTAATAAAATGCTCAAGAGTTTTTAGAAAAACATGCAAGGTCTCTTTTAAAAATATTGAAACTCATAAATATATAAGAGACCTATTTTAAAAATAAATACTTGAAAATTCATTTTGCAATTAAGACACAATTAAAAGTATGCATAGATAAAAAAATGCATATACAAATGGGGAGATACGGTTTACCAATTACGCCGTTTCCATGGGTTGTGTCTTTCCCATTGTTGATGATATCTTCCCATTGAGAAGTCACTTTGTTGATGATGACTTCTCCATTTCCAAGTTTGGTTACCTTCCCATGGTTGATGGTTTCTTCTTCTTTGAAAATCATCTTGTTGATGATGTCTTTGCCATTTCCAAGGATTGTGTTCTTCCCATTTTTGATTATACGCTCTTCTTGGAAATTGGCTTTGTTGAGAGTAGTTTCTCCTTTTTGATCAAATGAAACATTCATTTGATGTTTTCTTGGTGGCATGAATTTTCTCCGATTTTTGCTTTGTCGGGCACCTATAGCACATTGTTTTGTGGTACCCTCATGTGTTTGGGTCCTTTAAGATTAGCTTTGAGACTTTTAGGTCTCCAACAATATTTAGAGTTATTTCTAGCCCGACAAGAATTAGCCGTATGACCCTTTTTGCCACAATAAAAACAAGTAATAATTCTAGGAGCATAATGACCAATATGCATAGTGACTTGATCCTTTTTCATATGATTAACAACATTAGGCTTATGATCAAGTTCCTTATCACAATTATGAATATCAACAATATTGGACATTTTATTGGTACTCAAGTTGGATTTTAATAAATCCTTTTTCATGCAATCAATATTCTCAACAAGAGTACTATTTTCTTTCTCAAGGTTTCTCACCTTATCAAGTGTGGTGGTGTGAGCACAAGATAGTGATTCATAGGAAGTAAATAAACTATCCTTATCATTTTTCAAAACATTGAATTCCTTTTTCAAATTTTTGTATTTAACAAGTAGGCTTTGGAATTCATTTTGAAGTTCATCATAATCATTTTGCAAATCACTATATTCATTTTGCAATTCATTGTCATAAGAAGTAGAGGGTTTAGAACTTACCTCGTTTTCTTCTTCGATGCCCATAAGACATTTTTCGACTTCATCATCGGAATTTGTAAGAGGCTCATCCCATATTGTTGGATTTGATGTTGTATCCATTTGAGAAGTAGATGCTTTTGAGTTGCTCCTTTTATTTGCATATACTTCATAGATGGCTTCTAGTTTTTGCCATACTTCATGTGCCGATCGAATACCTACAACATGATCAAATTCCAAAGTGGTAAGTGAACAATGTAAAATATTAAGAGCTTTACCATTTAAGGAGATGATTCTCTTCTCTTCATCATTGAGCTCTTTGAAGCCTTTAGAGGTGTGTGGTGTATTCTTCGTCGGAATGGATTCTCCATTGATGACGGTGTTCCAAATATCGAACCCGCAACTTTGTAAATAGCATTCCATTCTTTCTTTCCAAAATATAAAATTTTTGGAATTAAACCGAGGTGGCTTGGTGGTGGAGGTGCCGGAAAGTTGAGCTTCGTTCGTAGCCGACGATCGTTTCTCTTCACTCGCGATGTGAAACGAGCTTGCCAAAGAGTTTGGCTTTGATACCACTTGTAAGTCCAAGCGGCTACGATAATCTAGAGGGGGGGTGAATAGATTATCTCCATCTTTTCGATTTCGCCCTCTTTTTAAAACCGAATGCTCAAATACAATAATAAAGGTGCGGAATATAAACAACACACGTCGATTTAAAGAGGTTCAACCCACCTAGGGCCTAATCCTCTACCACCCCAGTATATCCGGGATGGATTTCGAAAAGAAAAAGAATTTTATTAATTACCAAAATTAATACAAATTCAACTTACAACACCTTGAAGAGCACCACACTCTTCTTCAACACCACCTTTGGAGATTACCACAATCTCCCTTTGAAGATTACCACAATCTTCCTTCAACGGCACCTTGTGAAGATTACCACAATCTTCAACCTTGAAGAATACCAAATTCTTCAACACCTCAATAAGAAGATTACCACAATCCTCTTCACCTATCACCTAGATCATCCAAGTGTGCTCTTACCACAAGAACACTCACAAGGATATCTTGTGTTTGAATGATAACCAAAAATCAAGATTACAACTCAATAATGAATAATACAATTTGAGTGCAAAGTGTAATCAAGAATAGCCTAGACCTCAAAGATGTGAAAGTGATAAGCTAGGCAATTTTACAACAAGAATAATAACAATGAAAGACCAAGTGTTTGCTTGAAGTGTATCTTGTTGTGTTGTATCTCAATTGTTGTATTGGTTGCTCCAAAACTTCCTCTATTCATAGGAGATGATTGATCAAGCATAGGCTCCTCTTGGGGATTGAAAATCTACAGAAAAATACAATTAAAATCAAGAATATAGCTGTTAGAAATCAATCCCACAATTTAAGGAAATGTGTCTCATTGTCAAACGGTCATATTTTTGTTTGTCAATACATAGGGCGACCGGTCATCGCACAGAGATAAGAGAAAAAGAGAACACTTTGAAAATTACAACGAGGCGACGGTCGACGTAGGGTTTCACCGGCCGACCCACTGTTTCAACCGGTCCCTCTCGTTTCAAAAATGCAAGGTTTTAGTTCTCGTTTCAAAACGAAACTTGCAGTACTTGGCGACATTGGCGGCGACGGCCGACGCGACGCCTTGATGGCACCGGCGACTGCTTGTTTTTCCTTCCGTCTCATTTTTCTGTTTCTAAAAACATCTTCAGTACGGGTTGCCCTATAGAGCGGCCGGTCGACCACGAGACAAATGTTGTCCAATTTTTGTCAAAAATAAAACCCAAGAAATACTCCGAAAATTTAGTAAAACATTTTAAACCAATCGAGAGTATTTAGACAACATTTAGAACCTTGTTAAGGAGTGAAAAATCCATTGAAATAAAATCATTAAAAGTGTTGTCCATTATTATCAAAAATAAACTTGAGGAAATACTCCTAAAATATTAAAACCATTTTAAATCATTTAGGAGTATTTGGACAACCTTTAAAAGCATTGTTTTGGTGACAAAATAAAATCATCAAAATTAAGATAAAAACATGTATCAAACAATCTCCCCCTTTTTGATGATTACAAACCAAAACAATTTTTACACAAACTAAGAGAGCAATTTTAGAAATGATTTTCCGGTAAAAACATTTGACCGTTTGGAAGCAACCAAAATTTCCAAAAAATTAAAGCAACCAAGTAGGGAGTAAATAATTTCAATAATAAGCATAAGCTCCCCTATCAACAAGCACATCAAGAATAATGAAAACAATTGTCCATAAGCTAAAAGCTTTAGCTTTTATAATTTTGCTCAAGAGCTTATAAGCTCCCCCTGTCACAAAACATCATTAATCAATTATATAAGTCCATCAAGCAACAATTGGACTAAGAACAAATCACAACTTATGGCTTTTATGACCCATAGCTTAGCTTTTATGACAAGCTTTTATTAGCTTCTTTGAGCTAATGAGCCAATATCCTGTTTCTCCCCCTTTGGAATCATCAAAAAGAATGTTAGGATGATAGAAACATCATAGAAGAATATCAAAGTGCGCCAAAGAAATTGTTTATCAACCATTGAGCAATTTAGGCTTAAAAAACCAAGGAAAATGGGAGAAATGTAACATAAAAGATCCATGAGCTTATTAGTAAGTTAAAAACATGATTTCAAAAGGATTTTAAGACATTTTGAAGCAAGAGAATCATGTAGAAGTTGAAAGTTTCATAGCGACATTATAACAAACACCTTGAGTGCTTTAAAAATAGAAGAGGTTGTATATAACATTTGTAAATGGTTCAAGCCAAAAATTTTCATATCATCAATCAACCTCATTCCAAATCTCAAAAAAGATCATATGCACCATATGCAACAATTTGTTCAATAAATAAGAGGCTTAAAATAGATTCTTCAAGGGTTCAACCCAATTGAGATAAGCTAAGAATGATCAAGGCATTACAAATACCAAAAATTAGAGCATTCAACAAGTAATAAGTCATGCTTTCAAAGTATCAAATGTCCCAACATATTCAACTAAGCATAACAAAGCAATAAAAGAAGCACTTTTACCATCAAGTACTTCATACCAATTATCAAACAATGCTTTAGAGTATTTTTACCATTAAATACTCCATCAAAGTCATGATCATCCACAAGTCATTATCAACTTGCAATTTTAACCCTTTTAAGAAAGATAAGCAAATATCATTAGCACAAATGAGTTTTACAAAAGTTCATAAAAGTACGAAACAACTTGAATGAAAATGCTAGAAAGTAGAGGAGATGGGGATATCAATCTTCGTCCGAAGAGAAGCAAGTTCCGGGTATGAGGTCCTTGATGAATTTCTTCAATTTGCCAATTGACTTCTTCAAACTAGAATTTTCCTTTTTCACGACCCGGAGCTCTTTTCTAAGAGAGGCCACATCTCTAAATGTTTCTCTTTCCACTTTGGCCATTCTCTCTTTGAGATTTAGATCTTCAACATCCAACTCGTCTTCATCTCCTTCCTCATTTTCTTCTTCCCTAATTTCTTGTTCATTTCCCACATTTTCTTCTTTCATTTTCCTCTTCATTCCCCACATCATCTCCTTGTTCGTCAAACTCACCTCTTCCAATATTTTCAACCTCATTGTCATTAAAGAAATCATCCCGAGGTTGTTGTTGATGTCGCACGCCCTAGCGGCTTTGGTAGGAACCCGTGGTAAATGTCGTCGCATTCTTACCATTTGTAGAATGTTGGCATTATCAAAATCATTGTGACGAATTTCGGTATTCATTTCATTTTCCTTAAGTATCCCGATAAGTATAAGAGTCGGCAAATCAAATTTCCCAAGGTATATTTCTTCTTGGTAAGCTTTCTAGATTCCAACAAGCAATATACAAAAATTGCCCCATAATTTACTCTTTCTCCTCGAACAATCTTATAGGTGAGAAAGAGTTCGAGATTACTTGGAAGTTTTATTTCCTTTCCACAAACACAATAGAGCAAATGATAGATATAATCCGATAATTTGGCGGCATTGCCGAGTATGTTACTTCGGGATATACTCCTAAAAAGGTTTTCACATCATCTAGTGAAACACCGAAAATGTTATCATCCCAATGGGCGCAATCCACATTGACTACTCCATCATTTGGCACGTTAAAGTGATCACAAATATCGGCCAATGTCCATGAAAAATGCCTACCATTAACAAATGTGTGAAGTTCCAAAGGATTATCTATCGTAGCATCAACAATCCACATATTTGCATAGAAAAGTTTTATAAGCTCGTCATCATAGTGCAAACACGGATTATCCCAAAGTGAAACCCATCCTTGAATTTCAAAGTAAGCTCTAATATCCGGAAATTCATCATGAAATGCTTGAAAACGAACCATACGAGTGCACGCAATTTTCTTATCATTCAATCCAATATTTTCATAATGTTCCTCCGCAAGTTTATTTAAAAATCGAAATCTATTAGCTCTAGAGGGAGGCTCGTAGAGGAGTGATAACTTACTAGAGTCCCAATGAATGCTCGATTTTGAAACCCCTTGGCTCTTAATACGACAATCTCCTCTTCCGTAGTTTCGATTTTGATGGTCTCTTTGTAGAATATCATCTTGTTGGGGATTGGAAGAAGATTCACCCCTTTGCCTCCTTCTCCTCTTTTGAGGATTTCGTTCGGAGAATTTCTTGGAGGTGCCATATATGTGAAGTTCTTGCAAAAAGAAGTGAATTAGCACGAAAAATTTCAAGGATTGATGAAGAATTGAAGATTGTAGAGGAAAAGGGGAAAAATCGCCGCTATAGGGTTTTAAGAAATTTTCTCAAGGCATTTTAAGAGTTGAAGGCGAGAAAGTTTTAAGTGCAAAAATGGCCTGGCGACCGGTCGACGTGAGGGGCGGCCGGCGAGGTGCGGGCGACCGGTCGCCCTGCTTATGACCGTCCCAGGTGATTTTTCTTACTCCCATAGTTTTCCAAAATCGATTTTTCACCCCAAAAGTTTTAAAACTTTGCAAAATGATAAGTTTGGACTATATCCAACAAATATGGGTTATGGGAAAACATATAAACGATAAAATCGAGACTAAACACGTAGTGCCTTTTTAAAAGAAAAAATTTGCAAGATCAATTTGGGGCACTTAAGGGGTCAAAATGAAATATCTTGAAAGATATGTGCATAAGCATAATATCGAGTTTAAAGAAAAATACGAGTAGACATACCTCGATGGTTTAAGAAACTTGATGACGTAATAGCCAATGAGTATGAAATATGTATCCTACACAATTCTTAGACAACATTTTCATAGAAAATTCAAGTGTAGGCAATTTATATGAGATAACAAAAAGAGCTTATGCTATAAGATTTCATAAGAGATAATAAGCCACATAAGTCTAATAAAATGCTCAAGAGTTTTTAGAAAAACATGCAAGGTCTCTTTTAAAAATATTGAAACTCATAAATATATAAGAGACCTATTTTAAAAATAAATACTTGAAAATTCATTTTGCAATTAAGACACAATTAAAAGTATGCATAGATAAAAAAATGCATATACAAATGGGGAGATACGGTTTACCAATTACGCCGTTTCCATGGGTTGTGTCTTTCCCATTGTTGATGATATCTTCCCATTGAGAAGTCACTTTGTTGATGATGACTTCTCCATTTCCAAGTTTGGTTACCTTCCCATGGTTGATGGTTTCTTCTTTGAAAATCATCTTGTTGATGATGTCTTTGCCATTTCCAAGGATTGTGTTCTTCCCATTTTTGATTATACGCTCTTCTTGGAAATTGGCTTTGTTGAGAGTAGTTTCTCCCTTTTTGATCAAATGAAACGTTCATTTGATGTTTTCTTGGTGGCATGAATTTTCTCCGATTTTTGCTTTGCTTACCGGGTACTGATAGCACATTGTTTTGTGGTACCCTCATGTGTTTGGGTCCTTTAAGATTAGCTTTGAGACTTTTAGGTCTCCAACAATATTTAGAGTTATTTCTAGCCCGACAAGAATTAGCCGTATGACCCTTTTTGCCACAATAAAAACAAGTAATAATTCTAGGAGCATAATGACCAATATGCATAGTGACTTGATCCTTTTTCATATGATTAACAACATTAGGCTTATGATCAAGTTCCTTATCACAATTATGAATATCAACAATATTGGACATTTTATTGGTACTCAAGTTGGATTTTAATAAATCCTTTTTCATGCAATCAATATTCTCAACAAGAGTACTATTTTCTTTCAAGGTTTCTCACCTTATCAAGTGTGGTGGTGTGAGCACAAGATATTGATTCATAGGAAGTAAATAAACTATCCTTATCATTTTTCAAAACATTGAATTCCTTTTTCAAATTTTTGTATTTAACAAGTAGGCTTTGGAATTCATTTTGAAGTTCATCATAATCATTTTGCAAATCACTATATTCATTTTGCAATTCATTGTCATAAGAAGTAGAGGGTTTAGAACTTACCTCGTTTTCTTCTTCGATGCCCATAAGACATTTTTCGACTTCATCATCGGAATTTGTAAGAGGCTCATCCCATATTGTTGGATTTGATGTTGTATCCATTTGAGAAGTAGATGCTTTTGAGTTGCTCCTTTTATTTGCATATACTTCATAGATGGCTTCTAGTTTTTGCCATACTTCATGTGTCGATCGAATACCTACAACATGATCAAATTCCAAAGTGGTAAGTGAACAATGTAAAATATTAAGAGCTTTACCATTTAAGGAGATGATTCTCTTCTCTTCATCATTGAGCTCTTTGAAGCCTTTTAGAGGTGTGTGGTGTATTCTTCGTCGGAATGGATTCTCCATTGATGACGGTGTTCCAAATATCGAACCCGCAACTTTGTAAATATCATTCCATTCTTTCTTTCCAAAATATAAAATTTTTGGAATTAAACCGAGGTGGCTTGGTGGTGGAGGTGCCGGAAAGTTGAGCTTCGTTCAGTAGCCGACGATCGTTTCTCTTCACTCGCGATGTGAAACGAGCTTGCCAAAGAGTTTGGCTTTGATACCACTTGTAAGTCCAAGCGCTACGATAATCTGAGGGGGTGAATAGATTATCTCCATCTTTTCGATTTCGCCCTCTTTTTAAAAACCGAATGCTCAAATACAATAATAAAGGTGCGGAATATAAACAACACACGTCGATTTAAAGAGGTTCAACCCACCTAGGGCCTAATCCTCTACCACCCCAAAGATATCCGGGATGGATTTCGAAAAGAAAAAGAATTTTATTAATTACCAAAATTAATACAAATTCAACTTACAACACCTTGAAGAGCACCACACTCTTCTTCAACACCACCTTTGGAGATTACCACAATCTCCCTTTGAAGATTACCACAATCTTCCTTCAACGGCACCTTGTGAAGATTACCACAATCTTCAACCTTGAAGAATACCAAATTCTTCAACATCTCAATAAGAAGATTACCACAATCCTCTTCACCTATCACCTAGATCATCCAAGTGTGCTCTTACCACAAGAACACTCACAAGGATATCTTGTGTTTGAATGATAACCAAAAATCAAGATTACAACTCAATAATGAATAATACAATTTGAGTGCAAAGTGTAATCAAGAATAGCCTAGACCTCAAAGATGTGAAAGTGATAAGCTAGACAATTTTACAACAAGAATAATAACAATGAAAGACCAAGTGTTTGCTTGAAGTGTATCTTGTTGTGTTGTATCTCAATTGTTGTATTGGTTGCTCCAAAACTTCCTCTATTTATAGGAGATGATTGATCAAGCATAGGCTCCTCTTGGGGATTGAAAATCTAAAAAATACAATTAAAATCAAGAATATAGTCTGTTAGAAATCAATCCCACAATTTAAGGAAATGTGTCCGTCAAACGGTCATATTTTTTTGTCAATACATAGATGCACGGCCGTCACGAGATAAGAGAAAAAGAGAACACTTTGAAAATTACAACAGGGCGGCCGGCGATGTAGGCTTCGACCGGTCGACCCCCGTTTCAACCGGTCCCTCTCATTTCAAAAATGCAAGGTTTTAGTTCTGTTTCAAAACGAAACTTGCGGTGTACCTTCGGCCGATCATTGGAGTGATCAGTCGACCGGACCGTCGACCGACCTTGTTTTTCCTTCCGTCTCATTTTCTGCTTCTAAAAACATCTTCAGTCGGGTTGCCCTATATGCATAGGCGACCGGTCCGACCACGAGACAAATGTTGTCCAATTTTTGTCAAAAATAAAACCCAAGAAATACTCAAAAATTTAGTAAAAACATTTTAAACCAATCGAGAGTATTTAGACAACATTTAGAACCTTGTTAAGGAGTGAAAAATCCATTGAAATAAAATCATTAAAAGTGTTGTCCATTATTATCAAAAATAAACTTGAGGAAATACTCCTAAAAATATTAAAACCATTTTAAATCATTTAGGAGTATTTGGACAACCTTTAAAAGCATTGTTTTGGTGACAAAATAAAATCATCAAAATTAAGATAAAAACATGTATCAAACACCTATTGGGGTTCAAACCAAGAAATCATAACCTAATGTTTCGGTTTATTACCCAAATGTGATGAAAATGAATGTGTTGCTCCTGGATCAAATAAAACATAAGCATTTGTATCGAGAGATTGAGAGATTACCAAGAATTACGATTGGTGCGGCTTTAGCTTCTTCGAGTCATAGCAAAACTCGAGCTGGGCCTTGTTGTCTCCGCCGCTGACTTTCCACCGCACTAGCGCCTCTTCCTATACCGAATCTTCCTCAACCTCTACCTCTATTAGGATTGAAACCACTAAATCTAGTTTGCTCAATGGTGGATTCCTCACGTGGTTTTGTGCAATTCCTTGCTATATGTCCAGGTTCGCCACATCTAAAACATTTTCATGTAAGCAACCTACATTCTCCATAATGATTCTTACCACAGTGTGCACATGTAGGAACTATTGGTGTTGAACCTGCACTCTTACTGGTTGGTGTTGCACCCCTAACACTACCAGTTTTTGAACTGCTCGGAAGCTCCTCTGCAAAGCATAAAATTCCTTTCTATTTCTAAATCCTCCGCCATCACCCCGCCTCTTCTTATTATACTGAAAGTTTTGTTTTGATTCAGTTTCCAATTTCTCAGCACGTATTACTGCAGCTCTCAGCTTACTATAAGACTCCATATCTGTATGTGTAATACGATTTCGAATAGCAAATCGGAGTCCAGATTCAAATCTAGTACATTTCTGCTTTTAAAGTGGCTACCATATGTGGGGTATAATGAGAAAGTTGATTAAATAATACTTCATATTCAACCACCGATCAACTTCCTTGTTTAAGTTCAAGAAACTCTTTTTCTTTCTGATCCTTATAAACCTCTGGCAAGTATGTATCGTGAAATTCTCTTAGAAAATCATCCCATGTTAATACAAAAATGAACAAGATTATAAGGTATAGTCTCCCACCAATCATATGCATTTCCCAAGAGTGATATTGCATAATCAAACTTTTCTTCAGAGTACATTTCATCAAATTGAAACCCTTTCTCGCTCGTTTTCCATGTTTCAACCTCCGTTGGGCCGAGTACCCACAAAATCAGCGGCTCCCATTTTTCTAAGTTTATCATATTTTCTTTCACGTGGTTCGGGGAATTTACCAAAATGGATAAGGTGGATACCCAAAATGAGCAGGTATTCCATGCACATGATGCAGAGGTGAATGAGATGAGTGTGATTCTGGCTCGGCTGCTCCTTCCCCTCCGTGAACACTTTGCTCATCATTATGTACATGTGCTTCTTGACTCATAACCCTTGCCTATAATATGACGAAATTGTAACTTTCGTATAACATTTAATGATAATGCACATGTCATGCCATGATCTCTGACGAACCCCTACCTCTCGATACCAAACTAACATGTAACACCCTTACCCTTGTAACACGTATTTTTATATCATAAACTAGTTCATATGCAGCACGGCTGTATTGCACATGTTAATCATGATCTGTAACCTTTTTCGCAAGCAGAAGAATTAACTTCAAAAGATTAACAACAGTTATTCACACATGTGCATTTATCCATATTACATAGCATTAACGCATCGTGCCATTTTATATACAGATCAAAACCGACTCCCTATCTGAAAATGCAAATGATGAGCCGAGGAGAAGGATGGGAGTCCAAATCGGCCGACCTTTGATTCATGCTTTAACTTCTTCACCCCCTCACGGATCAACTTTTATCTACATCAACTAAAAATTGACAACATTGCATTTGTGAGTTGCAAGCTCAGCAAGTATAATCCCATAACAAGTTATTTAACATCACACAAACACATTATCACAATCATTTGTTCATATCATTTATAAACATGTAAATGCACGTGCTTGGTCATTTTCTTTTTATCAAGTTATGGGCTAGCTAATACCGAATAAATCGTGATCACGAAGATGGTCATGGCACTCTGTAATTCTTTATTTCACGTAGAGTTCGAAACTCGGGGTGGCCGTGCGGTACTCACGTAATCCATAAATTCGGATGATCGAATTGCAGATTCAAGGTCATTAGTGGCCATAATGTAATCCATTAATCTCTCGATGAATGAATTTCGCAATCACATATTTCCTTTCCGTATCAATAACATCAGTAGAGATCGCATATCTCAATTCCATTTCAATGTCCTCACATAGAAATCATACATCTCAATTTTATATCCATCTCATCTCATAGAGATCATATATCTCAATTTCATCACAATATCATCATAGAGAATCATGCAATTCACATTAGGGCACGATAAGCTACTAATCAGTGTAGTCAAATAAGTAAATAATTCATTCCAACACATTAATCATATAATCACACAAGTGAAATAACAAGCTAAAAGATTATACTCACATTTGGTGCCCTTATCTCAATGTTTTTCGCCTAATCGGCCTTACTTGCTCCTGTATGGTGATTTTGACCCACTAGCATATAAAAATGCATAACCAAATAAAAATCACATATGTAATATTAATGAACTTATTTTTTATGTCATTTATGACTTTATATGCAATTGAATACCAGATGGTATAAGGTTAACAAAACTTCCTTGTCCAAAGTCTTAGCCTGATTCACACCTTAATAAAGATAAAGATTGTTTCATATGTTCAAAATGCATGAAAATCCCGGCCTTGGCGATCTTTTAGTATATTTATCATACGTTTCAAGACAAAACTGATATTAGGGTGATTCAAGTGCTCCTAGAACCCAAATTCCATTTTCTACAACTTTCATGTTTTAACTATTTCTAAATTACGAAAGAAACTTGGTAAAATGGCCAAAAACTAGATTCAGATCTGCTGGGACGGAAAAATAGGGCATAGCTTAATTAAGTACTTATCTCATTTTAACTATTTTCTTATTGTAACTCTAAATTAATATATGCATGATAATCCACTAAAATTATCCCTAGGTTTCTAGTTTAATCTAGTTTATCAATATATTTATTTTAATTCCGTAATCAATATTTACAATGGTTGAAACAAAATCAATAAAGTTAAAATCTTAATCAATCTATCCCCAGCTTATTCAAAGTTGAGCATAAATCAACTTTAGTGGCATATATTGTTGAGATTAGCATGTTTCCTTCACTACCAATATCCCTCTTTAATTTCCAATAAATTAATCATTACATATAACTGGACTCCTTTGGACCGAGTTATTTTAATAAGAGTCCATTGGGCAATTAATATTAAATTAATATATAAATTGAATTATATATTAAATAATAAAACAAGAAAATTTTGAAATACATTAAGCATTCCTTATAATTTATACCCTGCATACTGCATATATAGTGTTCCAAATTTGCATATTTAGTATGAACAAAGTGTATTACATTAAAATTTTAATAGTGTGCTTATTTAGAATAGGAATATTGTATATATAGTTTTGTTATTGTGTATACTTAGAACAAAACAAGTAAAATATTAAAATACATTAGGCATTGGTCCTTATAATTTATACCTTGCATACCGCATATTTATGTTCTGCATATATAGTGTTCCGAATTTGCATATTTAGTATGAACAAAGTGTATTATATTAAATTTTAATATTGTGCTTATTTAGAATAGAAATATTGCATATATAGTTTTCTTATTGTGTATACTTAGAACTGAACAGAGACGTGAAATGGATTGAGAAAGAAAACTAAATAGGCATGTGTTTTGAAAATGTAACTGATACCTTAAATCGCGGGAGAGAGATATGGTAAAATTTTATTAATTTCGAAAATACCAAATTACCCTTAATCCTCCCAATAAATCTGACGCCTACTAAAAATAAGAGGGATAATCTGGACCGTTATTCGTTTAGATCAAATGGCCACGATATATCCCTACGGTCTCACCTAAAGGGTTTGGTCTCATTTGAATCAATCCCTTATAAGAATAGGATCAAATGAGACCACATTATTATAGTGAGACTGTGTGGACTAATCCTGTCCATAGATTTAAAATCTTAGATGGTTGAGATTTGGCTGATTTAGTAGCCTTTTTTTAATCAAATAAGTTCAGGTTGGTCATTTTCTTATTAGTAGTTTCACCCCCAATTGGTAACTCCCCCCAAATCCGTTCATCTCTCCCACAAATCAGCCGCTAGTTTTTTTTTTTTTTTTGAATTTTTGAGGTTAAGGCGATATTCATGCCGTCACTTTGATTACCGCACTGTGGTTCGCGATGCTATTATTAAAGCCAATCCTGTTGTTAAGGCAGAAAAGCTCGATAAAATCTAGAGAAGGCGATATGAAAAACTTTTCCGATTATCTCAAGGGGATGTTTCGTAGTTTCTTGCCTTGTGTTTAGATATTTCGTTATACTTTTGGGGGTGGCAATTAGGAAGTCTCGCAGTTGAAGAATTCGATATGCGTCGCCCGATCGGTCGAAATTATTTGTTGGCTTTGGTTTCTAAGTACTTTATATGCAGTTGGTTTCTAAGTACTTTATATGCGTCGTATGATCGGTCGATATTCGTTATGCTTATTTCTCTTATTTAGTATGTTATGAACCCTCTCTGATTCAATGTTTCGGGAATTACAAATACTACCCTTGACGTTTAAGCTAAACTACAAGAACATTTTGTTCGGTGATGGTGGTTAAGCTTTTGTCAATGGAGGTTCTAGTTTTTTTCTAGTCGAAGAAGACAGATTTATATGTTCAATGTATACTTACATTTTAGTAGGTTACTGTATACTTATATGTTTTTCGATGTATACTTATATGTTTTTTGGTGTATAAGTAGTTAATTTTTTATGTATATATTTATGTTGTTGTATACTTATGTATTTTGCTGTATACTTATATGTGTTTTGCTGTACACCTATATTTGTTGAAGAAAATAGGAGATTTTTTATTTATACTTATATGTGCTTTGATGATTATTTAGTTAACATTTACCGTATGTTTTTTTATATATTCTGCTCTGACACTTTATTTTTGGTTTGCCAGGACTGGTGTTTTGTTAATCATGGCTAAAAGAGGTAGAAAAAGTGAATAGCGCATCGAGAGCGACTGTATACATAGTCTGATTTTATTGTATAGTTAGACATAGTTTTATTGTATAGGTAGTCTGATTTTGTTATACAGTTAGACATAGTTTACTGTATACATAGCCTGATTTTCTTGTCTAGTTAGACATTGTTTACTATATAATAATTTAGTTAATTGATTTGTGTCTACTAGATTTTGATTTTTTAATTATTGTGATTTGGTATACCGTAATTATTGGTCTGCCCAGAATAATCTTGTAAATTGATTCTTTAATTCACGGTCCCTGCATGTTTTTGTTTGACAATTGTAATATGCAATACAAATATGTTAAATATACATTATAATAGTGTTGAATATACAGTAAATATATGTTAAATATACAGTACAATAATGAGCGTGATTTTCTGTAACACCCTTACCCTTGTAACACGTATTTTTATATCATAAACTAGTTCATATGCAGCACGGTTGTATTGCACATGTTAATCATGATCTGTAACCTTTTTCGCAAGCGGAAGCATTAACTTCAAAAGATTAACAACAGTTATTCACACATGTGCATTTATCCATATTACATAGCATTAACGACCGTGCCCTTTTATATACAGATCAAAACCGACTCCCTGTCTGAAAATGCAAATGATGAGCTGAGGGAGAAGGATGGGAGTCCAGCCGGCCGACCTTTGATCCATGCTTTAACTTCTGTCACCCCTCACGGATCAACTTTTATCTACAACAACTAAAAATTGACAACATTGCATTTGGTGAGTTGCAAGCTCAGCAAGTAGAATCCCATAACAAGTTATTTAACATCACACAAGCACCAATCAATTGTTCATATCATTTATAAACATGTAAATGCACGTGCTTGGTCATTTTCTTTTACTGTTATGGGCTAGCTAATACCGAGAAAAATCGTGATCACGAAGATGGTCATGGCACTCTGTAATTCTTTATTTCACGTGAGAGTTCAAAGTGAACTCGGGGTGGCCGTCACGTGCGTTTAATCCGTAAATTATGGATGACTCGTAATTTCGTGATTCAAGGTCATTAGTGGCCATAACAGAATCCATTAATCTCTGATGAATGCATTTCTGCAATCACATATTTCCTTTCTGTATCAATAACATCAGTGGAGATCGCATATCCCATTTCCATATCAATAACAACATTGGAGATCACATATCTCAATTCCATTTCAATGTTCTCACATAGAAATCATACATCTCAATTTTATATCCATCTCATCACATAGAGATCATATATCTCAATTTCATCACAATATCATCATAGAGAATCATGCAATTCACATTAGGGCACGATAAGCTACTAATCAGTGTAATCAAATAAGTAAACAATTCATTCCAACACATTAATCATATAATCACACAAGTCAAATAACAAGCTAAAAGATTATACTCACAAGTGGTGCCCTTATCTCAATGTTTTTGGCCTAACCGGCCTTACTTGCTCCTGTATGGTGATTTTGACCCATTAGCATATAAAAATGCATAACCAAATAAAAACCACATATGTAATATTAATGAACTTATTTGTATGTCATTTATGACTCTATATGCAATTGAATACCAGATGGTATAAGGTTAACAAAACTTCCTTGTCCAAGGTCTTAGCCTGATTCACACCTTAATAAAGACAAAGCTTGTTTCATATGTTCAAAATGCATGAAAATCCTAGCCTTGGCAGTCTTTAGTATATTTATCATAAGTTTCAGTACAAAACTGATATTAGGGTGATGCAAGTGCTCCTAGAACCCAAATTCAATTTTCTACAACTTTCATGTTTTAACTATTTCTAAATTACGAAAGAAACTTGGTCAAAATGGCCAAAAACTGCAGCAGATTGCTGCTAGACAGAAAAAAAGGGGCATAGCTTAATTAAGTACTTATCTCATTTTAACTATTTTCTTGTTGTAACTCTAAATTAATATATGCATGATAATCCACTGAAATTATCCCTAGATTTCTAGTTTAATCTAGTTTATCAATATATTTATTTTAATTCCATAATCAATATTTACAATGGTTGAAACAAAATCAATAAAGTTAAAATCTTAATCAATCTATCCCCAGCTTATTCAAAGTTGAGCATAAATCAACTTTAGTGGCATATATTGTTGAGATTAGCATGTTTCCTTCACTACCAATATCCCTCTTTAATTTCCAATAAATTAATCATTACATATAATAGACTTCTTTTCACTAATTATCTATATGAATATAGATGCATAAAAAAAGAGGGATTTTCTTTTCTCATAAGATCGAATACCAGTAGTTGGTTTGACAACTTAATTAATATCTTCATAATCATAAAAGAATATATATATTTTTCTTTACAAACAATTTTAGTAATCTCAAACTCATAAATTCAAATGAAATAGCAGTCTAAAAAATAGTGTGGTATATAAATTAATCCTATTACTAATTTGACAGAAATTAAATAGTCACCCGAGATGTTAAATTATAAAACTCCCTTCCTAAAGCAAGCACTTTGTCCACAAATGCTCTAGTAAGTATGTGTCTGTTTGTTCTTTTTATTCTTTTAAGCTAGTTATAAAAGTCCTAGGTAGTATATAGCTTCTCCATTAAGGAGCTAAGCCGGTCAAGAAGAAGTGCATGCGTGTGTGATTATATATATAAATATTACTAATTGTACTTGTCTTTATCAAAGACAAAAGCATATGTGATATAGTGTGAATATACAATTATTCTTTCTTTCAATCACAAGCTTATATATATATATATATATATATATATATATATATAAAACGTCATGCGTAGGCGCACACATGCCACATAGCTATCAATTCATCTCTATTTATGTATGTGATTAGTTGGCAAAATGAAATGATGACATATAAATTTGTATTCATCACCTATAGACTACATATAAGCATAACTTATATATATATATATTACGTGTGTGTATATATTATATATATGTGTACAAAAAATACTAATATTAACTTTATAGATTTATGATATTAATTACAATCTATTCTATATATATTTAAATAGAATTCTTAATATTTGATACTCTAACATGTACGATTTTTGTCCTTCTATTTAATTAATTCTCGTATTATTTTCCTAAAAAATCTAAACATGCGTGTGAATATGCTTACGAATAAATAACTCTAATAATTAAAATGAAAGGTTTTGGGTTATGACATTTTCTCTCTTTATAACTGATTTACTTAATTCACGGTCCCCACATGTTAATGAGCGTGATTCTCTCTCTCTCTCTCTCTCTCTCTATATATATATATATATATATATATATATAACTGATTCCTTAATTCACTCTCCACATGTTTTTGTTTGACCATTTTAATATGCAAAAATTATGTTAAACATACAAGAAAATAGTGTTAAGTATACAATAAATATATAATAAATGTACAAAGATATCTTTGTATGGCGAGCACATGCGTGATTTTCTCTCTCCCAAGCGATTTTCTCTCTCCCACGTGATTCTCTCTCTCCTAATAATCGATTCCATATTTGGACGATCCCCACATGTTTGTTTTGATAATTTTACCCTTTTTGGGATGTAATTAAATGGTTAATGTATTATTATCCCAAATTATTTATAACTTTGATGTAAATGGGGAGGTTGATATTAGTCCATACTTTGCACCATAAAATGTGATCTTTTTTTGTAATGGTCTTTTCTCATTAGGCGGATCCAACTATGCCCGGATTTTTTTGTAATTTCATGTCCGGTGGTATTTTGTAATATTTTGGGATGGTGCCATAGGATCTCCGGACCGGTGGCACTATTGTAATATTATGGGCCTTTAAAAGTATTAGTTTTTTCACTGAAAAGTATTAGTAGTACATCTGAAAAGTATTAGTAATCCCCTTGAACAATATTTTTAGTAGCCTTAATGAAAAATATTGATTTTTTGCCTCAAAAGTATTAGTAATTCACCTAAAATGTATTAATTGTCCCTTGAAAAGTATTAGACAAGTGACGCAATATTAGGCAACCCTAAAAGTATCGCTTTTTCCCTAAAAAGTATTAGCAATCCCTTGAAAAAGTATTAGTAATCCCCTGAAAGTATTAGTAGATGAAAAGTATTGGTTTTCATATCCCGCAAAAGTGTTAGTATTTCCCCTAAAACGTATTAATAATCTTATTGAAAAGTATTAGATTTTTCGAATAAAGATAATTTTGTATTTCTCCTGAAAAAGTATTAGTAGTCCTCCCAAAAAGTATTAATATCCCTCCTAAAAAGTATTAGCAGTGGCCACCTAACGAATTAGATCTGTTAGGCGGTCTGACAGAAGACTAACACTTGGTACAATGAGTCATTTGTTGGGGGGGAGGGGACCTAACTGAATGGGTCACGAGGTCGATATGATTTCCATCATCACTCTTATTTGTTTAAAACTTGACATGATATTTGAGAACACACAATTAAATTTGTTCTAAAACTCATACTCATATTATGAATGATAAATGGTCTTATGAATCTTGTATGAAAATTTTGATGCAATCTTGTTTGAGAATTTTGATGCAATCTTGTATTGTGGATGCATTAATGTACTACAAATAGCTTATTGAATGAGTTTATTTATGGGATATTACTTAAATTACCCTCTTTTTGGTAAACATACCATAAAATACGCTCCTATCACCTTTTTACCTATTTTTTTCCTTTTGTACCTACTTTTTTCTTTTTTTACGCTCCTGCATATTTTATTATTATTATTTTTTCGTTTTTATTGCTCTTGTATTGCTTTATATGTTATATATGTTGTTTCGATGTTGTATAAATTTGTTTCTCTGTTGTTTCTATGTTATTTCTTTGTTGTTTCGATGTTTCAAAACAACTTTTACCTATTTTTTATGTTGTTTTTTATTCATGTTTTATTTTGTACATTGTTTCCAGGGACGGATCCAGAAATATTTTACAACGGGGGCACACAATAATACAATTGAAAACTACATCAAAATATTTAATGCTACACAAATTTCCTAATTAATATATAGATTTTATTATTTATATAATACTAACAATGTTATAAGACTATCCCCACTTTTCTTAATAATATTATAACAATTTTAATTTATAATGTTAATGATATTAATGATTTATTTAATAGGTTGCATAAATAGAAAAAAATTCTATGGGGACACGTGCCCCCTTACTAGAGTCAGTAGCTCCGAGTGTCCGATTGTTTCTATTATTTCGGTGTTGTTCTATAATATTTTTAATGTTGTTCTAATAATTTTTTTTGTTGTTTCCATGTAGTGTTCAATGTGTAAATACAATTGTTACCTATTTTTAAGCTCTTTTTATTCATGTGGTATTTTAAATATTTTTTACGTTGTTTGTGGGTTGTTTCCATACCGTTTTTAATGTTGTTCCGATGTTTCTTTGTTGTTTCCATGTAGTTTTCGATGTTTAAATACAATTTTTATCTATTTTTTAACTCTTTTTGCTCATATGGTGTTTTCTGTATTGTTTCAGGTTTGTTTCTATATTGCTTTCTAGTTGTTTCCATGTTTTTTATGTTTTCATGCATCGGATCAAAAATTGAATTGTATTTTTTTATTCATGTTGTTTCTATAATATTTTTAATTTATTTGGTTTTAATATGTGTTGTTTTATGTGTATATTTCTTGATTTTTATAAGACTTCGAGTATAAAATGGATTATTTAACGAGGCAAAATTTATTTTTCACTAAAATTTTATCAAACGAAACATGTTTGAAACATGTTAGAAACAATCTTGAAACAAAGCGTAAAAAGGTCCTGAAATTTTGGGGGGAGCGTAAATTTGGGTAAAATAGTACCGGGAAGTGTAAAAGGCTGACATTATCTCCAAAAAGTGGACATTTATGTCAGTTTCCCTCTATTTATGAGAACTCATTGCATCAAATTTGGTGTGACTTTTACATCAAATTTCGTGTTTGGTGTAATTTGACCAAAATTATCTCCAACACACTACACCATGTTTTACATCAAATGACTATTTTATTCTGTCTCTTTCAATTTATAGTAAACAACTTTATTAATTAATACATTTTTTTCCTTTTTTTTTAAAAAAAATACATTTTTTCATTACTGATATATTATTACTATCAATTTAACTAGGTAAAAGTCGTACTAAATTAATATTATGATCATCTAAAAAAAATATTATGTTAATTAATTATATTACACAAATTTGATTTTCATTTAATACCACATTCAAGGAAAATACTACTATACATTAATTAAAAAAAACACAGAGAAAACAAATATAAAGACATAATATAAAGAGCAATAGTGTTGCAAGTAATATCAGTTTTAGATTTCATCTTTCGATGTTAATGTTGTATTTAACTTTGAATTTGATGCAAGTAATACTATTGTTAGTTTAAATTTTAGTTTTCAATATTGATGTTGTATTTCTACTTTTGAATTTGGAGCAAGTATTGTTACTGTTTGATGTATTTACTCATTATTTGTTAACTACAGTACTTAAAAAACTGCTAAGCGCGGGATTTGGTGGGATTAAGCGGGCCGTAATCGGAAAAAAAAATATAGGCAAACAAGAGAAACCTAGCGCCTAGTCCTATTTGGGGTTAGGCGGGGTATTTTAGAACAGTGGTTAATTAAAATATTTTATTGCAAATGTAGTTATTATAATTAGTTATTACAAATATTATTTGAAAGTAAGAACTACATTAAACTTTAAATGAATAAAATAAATTATAAATTAATTAAATATATAAAATAAGGATAGAAATGGAAATAAAACTTGGAGTAGAAGAAAATTTGGGACAAAATAGGTATATTTGTATGGGAAAATTGCAAAATTGGTCCTATAACTATAAGCAGTTTGCAATTTCGGTCCTGTAACTATTGAGTTGCAAAATTGGTCCTGTAAGTTTGAAAGTTTTTGCAAAATTGGTCTTATATGTTTTATACCTAAGCAATTTTGGTCCTGTAAGTTTCAAGTTGTTGCAAAATTGGTCCCCTGGGGTTATTTCATATTTTCAAAGTACCAAGAATACCCTTATGCACATAATTGGCTTATTTGACTAAGTGATTTGCCTAAAATGGTATCAGAGCCTAGGTTTATTAAGAACTTTAAGTTATATTTATTATTTTATATAATTAACAATTGGTGAGGAGAATTTTATTCGAGAAAATGGATCTGGACGAGTGTCCAAGATGTCAAATCTTGTCGATGTATGCACAAGAACACCAGGACAAGATAACATATTGGGATAATCAATATGTTGAAAAAGAACTCGCAGGAGCCGATAGGAAAACCTTGAGACAATGCGGAAAATAAGCGAGATATTGTCGAGTATCACTTCCCTGCCCATGATACCCGCCTTACCCCGCCTAGAATTTTTAATTTTAAAATATATTTTAATATATATTGCATATATAATATATATTATAATATAATTTTTATGTATTCTTATATTATATTTAGTATTTATAAATTGATAATAATAAATTTTGTAAATAATATTTTATAAATATATTTTTTTTATTTTTTATTTAATTTAAAAACGGGTCGAACGGGTCAAGCCGCCCGCCCGCCCCCGAGACTCGTGGCGGTCGATCGCCCGCCTTCTAGGCACGAGGCGGAGTCTGGTTCCTGGCCAACCCGCCCCTACCTGCCCCATTGCCATCCCTATAAAATTGCTAACTTTAGAAAGATAAAGGACCAAAAATGCTATTTAACCACAAGGGCAAAATTGTCCAAGACCAAAATTGCAATTTTTAAAGATAAATGACTAAAATTGCAACTACCCCAAAGTTACTGGGACTAAAATTGCAATTTACCCTATTTGTATTACACCATCAAATATAGTATGATGAATAGTGTTCCACCAAATTTGGTGCAACACTTGAAGTTTGGTTGGAGAATAGTTTACACCACATTTGATGTGATGGTTAGAGCTGTCAAAATAAGTCCGGCCCAACCGCCCCGGTAAAAGGTCGGGTCGGGTTGGGCTTCAATTTTAGAGGCCCAAAATTAATCGGGCCTATTTTGGTTCAACCCATTCGGCCCGAAAGGCAGCTCCGGTCGGACCAATTTTTTATGTGTATTTTCATGAGTTAAGCCGGGCTAGGCTCAAAAGATAGCAGCCCAATCACTATATGGCCTGGCCCGATTTCCCCCTTGGCCTGGTGGGCTGGCCCGGACCGGCCTATTTGACAGCTCTAGTGATGGTATAGGATTTGAAGCCCAGCGGAGATGCCCTGGAAGAACTTTTATATCAAAGGATCTCATCTCCTGTGAAGGGCAGTTTCAACTTTCAAGGTGGTAAACTAAAAATCCAATCATGGTCAAAGCCTAAAGCTGGATTTGGGCTTTTATACCACCAATCCTGTTATGATCCTTAATTTATTCTCTCATTGTAAAAATCAGAAATGGGATAATTTCATCACCCGCCCACTATGATTCTATAGCCATAATCAGATGACGATGAGTTGCAGTAGGAAAGTGTTTGAAGGTAGGCTCTAATCACTATCGTATTGTCTTCAACACATTCACATACAATCCAAACTATTTCAGCAGCAACCAAACCACAAACCTGTAGAACATTGCAAAATTCACCACCATAGAATCTACTTTTGAATTTGTGGAGCAAAAAAGAAAAAGAATTTACATTCATCCAAATCTTTTTTTTATGTCACGCATTTTCGATCTTGAAGATGACAAAATTTTAGTAAAGATAACAGCACTTGAGCAAGAAATCGTACTTGTTTCTTTACCAAGGCTTGAGGTCCCCAACTGGTCCTGCAGTCCAATTCAAAACCTTTTCACCTGGTTTCAAGAATATTCTCTTGTCATGCGGTAGTTTACGCGCAAGCCCGTTTAAGATTTGGTGGAAAGCATCTCCGGATTGAGCTGGCTGTGGGAATAGCATTGCCTGTTTCATTGAAGGATTTGCAAGTAACCTCTGCTTCCTTAATACAACTTCAACTGGGATAGATGTAAGGATGGTATCCAAATACGGGACGTCCTTCTCTGCCACAAAGACGCCAATTTGCTCCCATGGAATGGCATCGGCAAATGGTAACACTATGTCGTCTGCTATGATCACGGGAATGCAACCGAAAATTACAGCTTCCACAAGCCTTGGACTCCACGGAGCCCAACCTAAAGGGCATAAACAGAAAACGGCACGCTGCATATCTTCGTAATATGTAGTTGGGTGGTCTGTGGAGATGTCGAAGAGTGGGTTGTTCTTGAAGTTCTCCCAAATAGATGCTCTCGCACCTCTGTACATCAAAATAAATGTTTTTTTTGGTATTGAATATGGTACATTGAATAATATTTAGGTATAATTATAAAAGACCTCCTGAGGTTTGGGCTAGTTATAAAAAAACCCAGATATGTTTCAAAATTACAAAAAGGCCCCTCAGGTTTGATTGTGCATTAAATTTAATGGGGTAACTGTAATATTTCTAGAAATATCGGGGGGGTTGATATATTTTGTGCTTATGGAGAGAGAAAATGTAAGACGGAATCAAACTTCAAGGGGTTTTTTGTTATTAGACCGAATCTCAAAGTTTTTTTTTGCAATTATCCCCTATTTATAATGCTAGGGATCATATTTGTTGTAGATTCAATTTATAAAAAATATTGTCTCGACAAAGCAAGAACTTCTTGTAATATATATCACTTCTTTTTAATTCTTAATTATTTTCCCTTCTTTTCCTTGCTCTGCATTTTATAAGACAGATTCATAGTAAATGCAATTTTATTTCCCAATTCAGTTATGCCCGAATTTTGACTGCCAAAAACAGATTAGTAATCAAGGAATTTACTCTGAATATGAGAGTATGATGTGTGAAACTATAACATGCCAAATTGACAAATGCAGGTTACTTGACTACAATATGAATACATACCTCGCATAATAACCACCTTCAGGGTCATTGTTCACATCATAAAACAAACCACGAAAATAGACAAAGATGGATCTTGGAGTGTCGGGAGGAATCAAGTGAGACTGCATTTTCTCCGGAGGTGCATATGGAGGTATTGTTATTGAACCTTCATTCAAACAAACATGGTTACGTTGTCCAAAAGTCTGAACCAAGGTAGCACGTTGAAGTAAAGGAAGAATTCCTCTTTTTATAGCCTTCTCTTCCTGCGATAGGAGAAAGCATTGGAATATCATATAGTGTCCTCACTCAGCAAAAAGTTGAAAAATGTTCAAAAATCAAATTTGTCAAGTTATACAGGTAATGTCTATTGCTATGTGCACAACTATGTAGTTTGGATGGATAAAAGTCACTAAGATTTATGACAGCATAAGAAACCCTTACTGATAATTACAAAAAACACACCTGAGGTTTAGCCTAATTACAAAAACAACCAGTTATCTTTTAAAATTACAAATACTCCCTTGACATTTGTTTCTCTCTTACAAATCACCCTTCAAGAGGGCTATCTGTTTGGTAAAATGCAATATGGTTGTCAGTTGGCTTTTCATAGTGCACAGTGAATTTTAAATCTACAGAAACCATCCCTCTGTTATCTTTATACATCATGCCTTTATTCTTCAATACTTACATAGATGTGGGAATCTATTTTACTCTAATTTTGTTACTGCACGAAGAATGCCGTTCAATATACGATGGCATTCTATGACATACTTTCATTCGGGCGCACCTTAAGAAGGGCGATCATTGTTATCATGTGATAGCTCAAGCATACAAAGATCAAGATACAAGGCGTGAAGAGCTTACTTGATAGTGAAAGCAGGCTCCAAAATCATGGGGAACGAGAAAGAAGTGATCAGCTCCTTCCGTTCGATTCCAGTAAGGCCATTTTGTCGAAATGAGCTGTATTGCACTTCTCATCATCCTCGCGAGATTTGAAAGGCAGTGGCAATCCATTAGGTGCAAGATCACAGGTCGAGTAAACAGGTGTGTAAAACCAATCCGCCTCCTTTGGATTCAGGGTTCGAACGGGGCTGGATAACAGAAACTGGTGCATAAAAATTTCAGCAGCAAACATGTGTGTTAGGCAACGTGGATCTTTCTGTAGGACCTTCTTGTTGTATTTGCTTGGAAGTTCATACACATAAACTTTCAATCTTCCCACAGGATTATCCTCGAGGACGTCACCAGCACTTCCTGCATATATTTACAATAACAAAATTACAAAATACATGAGCTATGCTGATTCAAATGTAAAACTCCCAGCATACCCGAACAAGTAGTATACTTATAGATCTGGACTGAATCTTTGTTCATTGCAGACAGAGTTTCAAAAGTTAAATAATAACCATCTCCCTCAAGATTGAACTACTCAAAACAATGCATTTCATAATTCATAATTTCTTGGTCCTCTGATGTAATCAAACTATGAGCACCTTGGTTAAGCAAGCCAAGGCTGCAAAATTCGATCACTCTCCAAGAATTAGTTTGGTGATTGAAGCAAAACTATATTGACAAAGAGGGTAAATCATTGTTCAGCTGTTCGGAATACATTCTCAATATTAAATCATCAGTAATCACCTAATTAACCAGAAATAAAATCGCCTTAGTCATCACAATAAAACTTATAATCGGAGTGAAAGTGGCGTTAGGAGATACACAATTGTAGACAGGTCACATCTCAAATTATTTCAACGATAATTACACCGCTAAATATTTCAATCTATTCCTACAAATCAATGATACCACATCAAATGTGTCAACAAGCACCGTTAAAAAATTCTGGGCAAAATTTTTTTAGCGCAGCTTCATGCGGAAGACTACTCCATAAAACACAAAAATTTTCACCCTCTTACTAAAAGCCCACCATTTCTCTGTGATAAAATTTTGCCAACCAAAAAAAAAAAAAAAAAAAGGACGGTGTGTTACCACACACGCATTTTGACAAACAGGAGAAGACTAAACATGATAAAGAAGAAGAAAAACGGAGAAAATTGAAATCATAATCGGCAAAGAGTACCTGAAATCCTCTCAGTACGTACAGAGCCATGGTGAGTCCCCTCCACATCAACAGAGCCCAGAAACAATGGCAGAAGCAGAAGAACCCACATGCAAAAACCCATATTTCCTCAACTCATAGCCCCCCAAATGAGAGTGAGTTGTGCCCTTTTAAGAAATAAATGGGCAGCCTTTTTTCTGCTGTTGGGCAGTCGTATTAAGATGTTGGTGAAGAGTTGTCTTCTGGGTTAATGTCTTGCCATTTAAGACTCTGCACTAACAAGGAAAAATATCATTTTCCTTTTTTTCATTAAAAAAAAAAAAAGGAAACATATTTCAGTTGGGCTTTCACAGTAACAGGCAGGCATATAAATATATATATTATAGTGTTAATAATATATGGCAGTTACATGTTTATGAAGATTGAATGTCTGTCGCTACTTCAATGGTGAATGAAAGCTGCATTTGGGTTGCCAGTTTGATGGACTGTCCACCTCAGGATGATTAGCGTTTTAACTCACCTGAAAAAGCTTATTAAATCAACTGCACTATTATTCTATATAAAAATTCAAATCTTACTTGTTCTCATTATAAAAAAACATATTCGCGCTCTTAGTTTTTATTTTTTTCCGGACAAATATTAGTTAAATACTTTTTGTCTGATAATGAATAAGAATTAATTAGAAAATGAAAGGTTACTTTTTTCAAAGAATGGAAGGAACCATTTAGTAGAAGAAAATAAGGCAAATGACATGTTCCCTCCGTCCCAAAAAATGAAGATAGGCTTTTCTTTTTTTAATTTAATTCCAATTTATAGGTTTGTTTTAAATTATTGAGGTATTAATTATACAACAATATAATAAATTACCCATATTTAATTCACTTTGAATGATATATCATCATTTAATGCAAGGGCAAAATATGAAGAATATGGAAAAAAAATTATAATCACAATTACATTTATTATATTTTCTTAATCCGCGTGAATTATTCTACTTGTCTGTCTTTATGGGACGTAGGGGGGAACTCTTTAAATTTTGATATTTGGTATATTTTAAGCATTTTACCCTCTTACATTTTATTTATTCTGAAGAGTAAATTTATATTTGTCCCCACAATCATATTCGAATCACTTTTCAAATGCCCTTCATCAGTTAATGAGGACGACGTCGTAAATGCTTTATCCAAAAAAAGAAAGACGCCGTAAATGGTACTTGTGTTGCAAATTGTGGTAGTATTTTTGTTTATGTTATTTCCAAACAAAAATGTATTATTATTGTCATGTTTTTCACTGATAATAATTAAAAATATATTTAGATATATTTTGTTTGAGTTTTGCGTGGAAAGACATTGAAAAATTGAATTCACATTTCTTATTTGGTCATTCAAATGAATCACATGTGTTCATGCATTCATAAATTAACACCACATATTTATCTTATAAACACGTGTGACATGTCATTCATCTAATAAAGTAAAATAAAAAGTAGAACATGAAATCTAAAGCCGAAACAACTAGGCAACAACGACTCATGATAAACATTCTGATGATAATTTGATCCAGAATTGATATTAAAGAGGCAAAATGCTAGAATAAATATAAATTGAGGGAAAAAAATACTTAGAATTTAATTTTGATATGTAAAATACCAAACTGGTTAATTAGGTTGAAGGGGGTTAAGTGTGTTTGATAAATGGTTTTATCATGATTTTGATGATTTTGTTTTTATACCAAAACAATGTGTTTAAAGGTTGTCCAAATACTACTAAATGATTTAAAATGGTTTTAATATTTTCCGGAGTATTTCTTCAAGTTTATTTTCGATAAAATTGGACAACACATTTAATGATTTTGTATCAATGGGTTTTTACATCAAAACAATGTTTTTAATTGTTGTCCAAATACTCCTAAATGATTTGAAATATTTTTACTATTTATTCGGAGTATTTCTTCAAGTTTTATTTTAGATAAAATTGGACAACACTTTTTATGATTTTATGTTAATAAGCTTTTACATCAAAACAAGGTTCCTAAATGTTGTCAAAATACTCTCGATCGGTTTAAAATATTTTTACTAATTTTTCGGAGTATTTCTTGAGGTTTATTTTCGACAAAAATCGGACAACATTTCATTTCGGAGGTCGGCCAGGTCGTCGAACCAAGAAGCGGCAAATACACTGGAACGAGTTTCTTGAAACAGAACTCACGGAACTATCAAAATAGGTCAGGGTGACCGGTCCACATGGTGGGCGACCGGTCGCACCCCTGGGCGACCGGTCAACCACCCGTTGGACCGGTCTCCCCGTTGTAATTTTGATGCATTCTTTCTTTTCTCTATCAGTGCGCGACCGGTCGCCCTATGTTTTGACAGCAAAATTCTAACCGTTGTGCAGCAGACAGCTTTTCCTTAAATTGTGGGATTGATTTCTAACAGCTATACTTTTGATTTTAATTGCAATTTTTTTGTAGATATCAGATTCCAAGAGGAGCCTATCAATGATCAATCATCTCCCATAAATAGAGGAAGATTTGAAGCACAACAAAATAAGAGAGAACAATACAACACACCAAGAAATACTCAAGCAAACACTTGGTCTTATATTGTCATTATTCTTGTTGTAATTTGCCTAGCTTATCACTTTCACATTCTTGAGGTCTAGGCTATTCTTGATTACACTTGCACTCAAATTGTATTATTTATTATTGAGTTGTAATCTTGATTTTGGTCATCATTCAACACAAGACATCCTTGTGAGTATTCTTGTGGAAAAAATACACTTGGGTGATATAGGTGATAGGTTTTTCAAGAGTATGGTGCTCTTGAGGTGTTGAAGAATTTGGTATTCTTCAAGATTGAAGATTGTGGTGAACTTCAAAGGTGCCGTTGAAGGAAGATTGTGGTAATCTTCAAAGGGAGATTGTGGTAATCTCCAAAGGTGGTGTTGAAGAAGAGTGTGGTGCTCTTCAAGGTGTTGTAAGTTGAATTTGTATTAATTATGGTAATTAATAAAATTCTTTTTCTTTTTCAAAACCCATCCCGGATATACTGGGGTGGTAGTAGATTAGGCCCTAGGTGGGTTGAACTACTATAAATCGACGCGTGTTATTTACATCCCGCACCTTTATTATTGTCTTGGTGTATTTGGTTCGAAAAAGAGGGCATAATCGAAAAGATGGAGATAATCTATTCACCCCCTCTAGATTATCGTAGCCGCTTGGACTTACAAGTGGTATCAAAGCCAAACTATTTGGCAAGCTCGTTTCACATCGCGAGTGAAGAGGAACGATCGTCGGCTACGAATGAAGCTCACCCTTCCGGCACCTCCACCACCAAGCCAACTCGATTTGATTCCAAAAATTTTACATTTTGAAAAGAAAGAATGGAATGTTATTTACAAGGTTGCGGGTTTGATATTTGGAACATCGTCATCAATGGAGAATCCATTCCGGTGAAAGACACACCATACACCTCCAAAGCTCTCAAGGAGCTCAATGATGAAGAAAAGAAAATCATCTCCTTAAATGGTAAAGCTCTCAATATTTTATATTGTTCACTTACCAATTTGGAATATGATGATCTTGTAGGAATTAAATCGGCTCATGAAGTATGGAGAAAATTAGAAGAAGTATATGCAAATGAAAGGAGTCACTCAAAAGCATCTACTTCTCAAATGGGTACAACATCAAACCCAACAACATGGGATGAGCTTCCTACAACCTCCAACGATGATGTATATGAACGATGTCTTATGGGCTTCGAAGAAGAAAACGAGGTAAGTTCTAAACCTTCTACTTCTTATGATAATGAATTACAAAATGAGTATAGTGATTTGCAAAATGATTATGATGATCTTCAAAATGAATTCCAAAGCTTACTTGTTAAATACAAAAATTTGAAAAAGGAATTCAACGTTTTGAAAAATGAAAAGGATAGTTTATTTACTTCCCATGAATCACTATCATGTGCTCACACCACCACACTTGACAAGGTTAGAAACTTTGAAAAAGAAAATAGTACTCTTGTTGAGGATATAAATTGCATGAAAAAGAATTTATCAAAATCTAACTTGAGTACCGATATTGTTGATGTTCATAGTTGTGATAAATTGAAACAAGGACTTGATCATAAGCCTAATGCTGTTAATCATATGAAAAATAGTCAAGTCTCTAAGCATGTTGGTCATTACACTTCTAGAATTATTACATGCTTCTATTGTGGTAAAAAGGGTCATACGGTAAATACTTGTCGGGCTAGAAATAGCTCTAATTATTGTTGGAGACCTAAAAGTCTCAAAGCTAATCCCAAAGGACCCAAACATTTGAGGGTACCACAAAGCAATGTCATATTAGGTACCCGGCGGAATCAAGGAAAATTCATATCGCCAAGAAGACATCAAATGCCCATTTTATTTGATCAAAGGAGAAGACATCACCAAAATGAATTCCCAATAAGGAAACACTATCAACAATGGGAAGGACACAATCCTTGGAAATGGAGCAATAGGAAGAGCTATCATCAACAAGATGATTTTCAAAAGGGAAGATATCATCAACAATGGGAACGGCACAACCCATGGAAATGGCGAAAGTGGTAAATCATATCTCCCCATTTAGAAATGCATTTTATTTCGTTTTTATGCATGTTCTTATTTGTGCCTTAATTGTCAAAATGGTTTTTCAAAATATTTTCGAAGAGGTCTTCTACATATTTATGTTTTTAAATTTTTTTTTTGAAAAGGAGACCTTGCATATTGTTTTATAATCTCTTATGGATTTTTATGGCATAAGCTTACTTGTGATATCTTTTATTGTTTTAGCCTACACTTGTATCATATTCGTTTTGTGCTACACTTGTTTAAGATATGTGTAGGATATATATTTCCTCATCTCTTCAAGAGATGATTAAACTATCGAGTACGCTCATCATTGGTATTCATCCTATAGACTCGATATATTTTTGTCATATGCCTATATGCTTGTCTTTCAAGTTATTTCAAAGTATTTCATATAAGTGTCATTAAGAGGATTTTTCGATTTTTGAAAGTCACTATTCTATAAAGCTTGTTTTATCCGAGACTTGTAAAGGATCATATTTGTATTGATAAAACATTTGAATTTTTATCCTCTTCTCAAAATTATGCATTTGATTGCTCATATTCATCCTTGTCAAAACTCTTGTTCAAATGCTTCTTTTAAATGAGGTCTCAACTATATGCTCTCGGATTTTCAAATTTCAAAAGAGACCTTATATAGCTTTCTATAAGCGTATTTGAACTTACATGTCTTATTGAACTCTTGATGATTTGTTTGAAAGCATAGTATATGTTACTTGTTATATTGTCTCTATTACTCGATATTATATGCTCTTGTGCAAGATGTCTTGATAAGATTTTGCAGGAATTTTGGTATTTTGGAACAAGATAAATGACCAAAACAAGGTTAGTAGCTCAATTGTATTGTCAAGAAGAAGGTATTGATTTTGATGATACATTTGCACCCGTAGCACATTTAGAAGCTATTCGCACTCTACTTGCCCATTCTTGTTTTAAGAAAAATTTCAAGCTTTACCAAATGGATGTTAAATCCAATTTTCTAAACGGTTTTTATTCTAGAAGAAGTCTATGTAAAACAACTGGGGTTTGAAAGATTTTTACAGGCCAAAATGATTTTTATAAAAGGTCTTATTATGTTTAAAACAAGCACCCCATGTATGGTTTGATAGACTTAGCTATTTTTGCAAAATGATTTTACAAGAGGTAAAGTTAATTTACTTTTTTTGTTTTTTGAAAAAGGGCAAGATTGGTTACTTGTGCAAATTTATGTTTGGAGCTACTTATGAATATTTGTGCAAGATGTTTTTCTAAGTCAATGCAAGGTGAACCTAAGATGATCATGATGAGGGGAGCTCAATTTCTTCATTGGAATTCAAGTTCAACAATGCCAAGAAAGTGGTTATATTCCACACTCAAATTTCTTCATTGTCAGGGCCGAGCTGACAGAAGTGACTGATTCTTTTGGTCGACCTGGCGTAGGCTTTCACCAATTTGGACCACCAATCAGCGGCGGCCATGTGGACATAAAGGACAAGGTAAGAAAGGTATAAATGGGGGAGGAATGTGAAAAAAGTGGTACCATCTTATTCTCTCTTATATTCAACTTTTTCATATTTTATACACTATTGGATACACTTTTTTCCCTTGAACTAACTTGATCGTCGGAGTGCTAGCACCAGAGTTCTCTCCGTTAGTCTTTTGCAAGCTAGCTGAAGTTCAAGTTGGAACTTTGAGAAGATGTAGGTCCCAAGGGGTGTGGTGTAAGGTTTAGAAGGGGGGTTGAATAAACCTTACCAAATTTTCACTTTTTAGTCCTTTTAAAAGTTCCAACAGAGTTGACTCAAATCAGCTAAGTCCTTGGGGACAGCTAGGTTTGCTTTTTTCAGCAAAGTTACCCACTCAGCGGACTCAACAGATAGCATAACATTCGACTTTTTTAGATGATTTGGTTGTAAACAACGGAAGACTTAACACCCTTTGTTAATTTTAAGCACATTTTTAACACTTTTAGATGATTTGTTTTTAACACTTGTTATTATCGATCGGATTGCAATATAACTTATTAAGCGGATATAAAAATATGCAAGAAAGTAAGTCTTTGAAAGTAAATGACACAAGCAAATTTTATAGTGGTTCGATGATTTGCTTGTAGCCATAGATGCTACGATTAGAAGACCCGCCTTTGAGAAAAGATAGACACAAGGTTGCTTGACTAGTGGAAAGATGAGGTAATTCCTCTAATCCACTCTTCTCCAACTCTTGGAGGAATCTACTAAATGTAGAGATCGGAGTTACAACGCGATTCTTGATCTAGAGATAACCTTGATCACACAATCCCAAAGCTTCTCCGTGACTCGACTTCTTCACAAGATAGCACTTGCTACTTGACTCCTTCAAGCCTTTGGAATTGATCGTGCAACCTTCCAACAAACTTGAAACTTCTGGTTCGACCTTGAACCTTACTACAGCTCCTTCAAACTTGGAGAGTAGACCCCTTTTGTTCTTTAAAACTTTTCCTCTTCAACTGGTTGAAGTATTCTTTCCTTCACAGTGTGTGTTGGATCGAGTTCCTTCGAGTTTTAGGCTTGAGGAATTTCTTGATAAGCTTTGAGAATGTTTGTAGGTTTTGCTTACTTGTAAGATTGATTCGTTCGTGTAATTCGTTACCTTTTCTCCAATGCTTCCTCAGCCTTTTATAGTGCTCAATTGAAAATTTGCCCGTTGAAGAGACAGGCTATTTTCAAATGACACTTTCTTGTTCGTTGGCTTGTCTTTTCTTGGCCTGCAGCATTGTGATGTTGACCCTTCCTCGTATTAAATGACTTTGCAGCTTTTCAGGGCCTTACACAAGCTTCAGTGTTTCCCATTGGTTTATTCCTTTTGCATATTTCTGGGACAAGCACTTTAAGACCTGGCAGCTTGGACTTATTACTATATTGAGTAATATCCTTGACTTTGTTCCAACGGATTAATGTCGATTGTCTTGACTTGATTCTTTGCTTTTACCTCTTTGACTTGAGTCTGCTCGAATCATATGGAAATAACTCAAATCAATTCAAGCATTAGACTTGGCTCTTTCTTGACTTGGTGATACTTCCACATCATTTACACATACATTACTCAAATTTGGATCTTGACCATACTCGGTGACACACAAACACACAATCTTCACTCTAGTCTTCAAATGACTTCTTGCATTCTTCGACATAGCTGACTTCACTCAGCTCTTTCAGTCCTATCTATTACAACATAGAATACAAGGAAAATGGGGTGCCAACTTCCTATTCTAAGTTTTACATGGTATCATCCAAATCTAATAAATAAATTTCCTAACAATTTCTCCCTTTTTGATGATGCCAAAACTTAAATAAAATAAACAGCAAACACAAGCAGTGCAGTAACAAATAATGTATGCTTTGAATATGTTAATTTTATTCATCATACCATTCTTGTTCTTTACAATGCTGTTTACAGAAATGTACTATATACACTGTATCAGAGTCTATATATTCATTGAATTACAAGTATCACAGCAAAATTACAAAGAAGGTATCAGAGGTAAGATACAAACTATTTACAGCTGTGTATTTACAATAAAGTAAAATACATGAAGGGATTACAACCGTCTTCAACACCTTGGCTGCTTCCTTCTTCTCTCTTTATCTTCAGCTCTCCTCTTATCTTCCTCTCTTCTCCTTTTCCTCTCTTCTTCCTCCTCCTTATTCTTTTCATAGGCACGCCTACGCTGCCTTTCCTCCCATTCTCCGTCACCCTTTCATTTTCTTTTCTCTTCTCACTTATTCTTGCCATTACCTCTAAGTTTGCAAGATAATCGTATCCAGCCCAGTAGTTTAATCCCTTCTTATATGGATTAATATACTTTATGTCATGTTGTCTTGGCTGCGGTTGAGTGCTTCTATCTCTTCCACTGCCACCAGATCTTCCCCTTCCTCTCACTGACTCGACTCCTCCCATTCTCAGTGTCTTTGTCTTGATGCTTTTTCATGAGTAGACTTGAAACTCCTTTATCTTGATTTACATACATCAAGACCCTTCTCCCAGTACAAATCCCGGCTTGCGGTAGAGTCGTATTCTGGATAGACCTCTAAGTTTGAAACTCAAGTGATCTGATCGGGGTTTGATCACATGGGAATCTTTTAATAGTCTTTCATATATAATAATATACTTTGGCTTTTCTTGATTCTTTGAATGCCATTTGTTTCTTCCCATTCTTTTGACTCTTTCGGTAACTATAAGTGAAGTACTCCTTGTTGAGGAGTCTTGGCAAACATAAACTTCAAAGGAGGGTTTTGCTTCCCCCATAGAATCTTCTTCTCCTTATGACCCCTTTCCCTTCTTTCAACCCTCATAGCCTCATCTTCCCCCTCATCATCAACAAAAGGTAGGGACAGGGAGTGTCTTAAAATAAAGTCATCTTGATGGTGGAATCATTTTAGCATCCGACTTGGAGTAAATTTGGTGAATGACAGATATATTTGACTCAGTTGCCATTAACTTCATTTTTAGTTTGGAGAACACTCCTTGAAAGTCTCCAATCTTGCAATCTCATTCTTGTTTTAGGAAATTTGATTTACATTTTGATGAATCACCCTTCTCCCCCATCTTGTTGTAAAATCTATTCCCTCTAGGATTGCAAGGATGCGGTGAGATTGTTCAATCCTCATCAACTCAAGAATAGCGAACTATATGATTGGATCTTACGTCACTCCGGACCAATAACTTGACATAGAGTTTGAAATCTCTTCTCTAGTGATGGTTTGTAAACCTCGACCCATTCTCGAATCATAGAACAACAACAATTTCCAACTAATGTTTGCATCGGAGTGTGATGGAGCCATTAGGGTTTTCTTGACATCAAAAATCAATAAAACGAACCTCAAGTCAATTGTTGAAGGGACTCATCTTAATCATGAGCAAAAATCCTAATTTTGGTTGAACCGTCTTGGAGTCTTGGATTCTTCGAATCCAATCTCAACTTGTTCCTAGGAATGTTCGAATCATCAATGCTTTCAAGTGGAAGATTTTTGGAACATATCAATCAGTCGATTCTCATGATAGTGATTTCCCACGTTCAACCTCCAAAAAATCTTGTTGAGTCATTTCCGACTCATCTTGAGAATATCTTGAGTTCTTGCCTTGCTTTATTTAAAAGTCAACTTCTTCATGAGGATCAATGTGTGGAGAGATCATGATTTACCATTGAAGATTTCTTCAACCTCCTTTTGGCCTTCTACACCATCTTAATTCCTTTGAGATTATCTTGTCTCTTCTCGATTGATATAACTCGCAGTTTTCACTTGGAGCCATGGTTTGGAAACTTCAACATGCATGTGTGCGATGTTGCTCCATTTTCTTGATTTGAGCAAAAATGGCTTTAAACGCCTTTCTTGTTGAACGGACTCATCCTCGTTCTCCGCATCCTTCATAGGCACCATCAATCGGGAGGGTTTGACTATACTTGGCTTGTTCCCTAGTGATTCCTGGCGAGTCTATTTTCAACATATCATCAAGATAGATTTCACTCAATTGGGAGCATTTCCCTTCTCTCGAGAATATCTTCATTTCGTCTCAACTCCCATGGTCTCCATTCCATCCTTTGCCTTTTTCATCCCTCAATGGTTAACTTCATTGGTATCGATTAGAACTTCCTTTGAGTTATCTTGTCTCGGTTGATATATCGCATCGGATGTGATGAAGTTTCATTACAAACACGATCTCAATTTTATCACTTGCTTTACTCCAGAGAGTCTTGAGCATCCTCAACTTTGTCCTTAGAAGAATCATCAATGGGAGTGGACTCGGTTTATTGTCGGATTCTGTTGTTCCTCCGAATCGCGAAGAGCGATTTCTTCTTCTTCATCGACGTCTCTACTTGAGGAATTTGCTCATTAGCATGTTTTTACCCAATGAAGTCTCAACTCCATTTGTTTGTCTCAACATTGGAGGGCCTTCAACATGCATGTGTGCGATCTTAAGCTGCAGCGGGTCTTGGATAGTTCTCCCTTCAAAGATACTCATTCATCTGGTCTTGTTCGTCGGTCTCAACTCCTGGATTTCACTTTCGAGGACCGGAGTCTCAACTCCCATGGTCTCCATTCCATCCTTTGCCTTGTGGGGTCATCGTTTCGGTGCGGATGAAGTTTACTCGGCTCTCAATTTTTCAACTTTCCTTGTTACTCATTTTGTTTCTCACCTTCGCCTTTGAACTCCATTTGTTTGTCTCCCACGATCCTCCGACCTATGTTGAGAGCTTCCCCCACCTAAGTTAAGAGATGTGGGGTTGCTCTGCACCTGAGACTCGGCTATTTTTCCCTCTGAGTGATCAGCCGTGGGGGCAGGTGTCTCAACACCTTCTTCAAGAGTTGGCTTGGCTAGGGTGCCCACTTCATCTCATTCCCTAGCTTCATCGCCAATCTTCTGAGAGCCATTTTTTGAATGCACGGGGGATGTGGTGGCAGCAATATCAACAGCTATCTTCTGCGCCACATCCAAAGGGTTAGAACGAGGAGAGAGTTAGGAAGACTCTCCTGGACCCTCTTGCATTTGTTGTTCGTGCATGACTTTAGATTCTTTGATGGCCTGTTGGAATTCGGCTTTGTTGGCTGCTACAGCAGGGTCGATCTCCTCTAAGTCACTATTGTCAGTCGATTCCATTTCATGTTTAGGACCACCAGTGAACATACACATTTTTTATTTTTCAATGGCCTTGGCCTTCTCCAAAGCCTTTATATTTCATCTTCCTTTATGTCACGAAGGACATCCATACAAAAATCTTCATTGAGAGCAGAGTGGATAGAGATATTTCCTAGGAAGCTTAAGAGCTCCTCTTCTTCTTCAATGTACTATGGTTGCTCAAATTGTTGTCTAGAGTAACTCAGCTTCCACTTTCTCCAATCCCTCAATCTCTGTTGAATATACGAATACACAGGAGAAAACATTATTACATCATCAATGTCATCTCCATCTTCCGGAATGGTGGCAAGTGGAGCTTTCTCCTCCTTAGATACATGAGCATCCGTCTGAGGGGATAAGACAACTCTTTCCTCGATGAACGCAATCGCCCCCTTTCACTCCTTGCTTCTCCAAATTTGTCTCTCGGCGATTGGGTCTTCTCTGATTTGCTACGATCCACTTGATTGACATCAACAGTCTTCTCTACGTCCTTGGTGGCTGCATCTCCACCTTTTTCTTTAGACTGCTCCTCTTGAGTTTCCGCAGTCTTCTCAGGCTTTTCTGGTTGAGTGGCGGACTCAGCTTTCTCAAGGTCAGACTTCTTGACCAATCTTCATCTCTTGGTTGGAACAAGAGGAACGACATCCTCTTCAGCTTCTTCTGTGGTGGCTTCTGGCTCCACCATCTTTATCTTTTTGGCAGCAGCTGGCTTGCGAGGCACAACTGTGCGCTTTTTCTTCACGATCGGAGAAGGCTTAGATGTATCCTTTTCGATCTCGGCTACTGGGGCAGGGGCGTCACATTTGGCTACTGGGGCAGGTGTTTTTGGCTTAGCTACAGGGGCAGGAGCCTTCTTCGACTTGGCTGCAGGGGTAGGTGCTTGCTTAGCTGCAACAACTCTCTTCTTCTAAATAGGTTTGGGAGAGAGAGCTGGAGCCGTTGCAGCTGTGTCTTCTGCAGCAGGGTAAGCTGACTCACCCTCACTCGTGTTAGCTTTCCTTGCATTTGCCTTCCTCTGAGCTCCAGATAGGTTTTCCTTGAACATCTTCTTGTTCACATGGAATGGCTTTCCATGTCGCATGGCAATCCTTTCATCTCCATCGGATGGCCAATTACCGGGGAGCCATACCCGCATCCAAAAGTTCCATCCTCCTTGATAGTCTTATCGATCACATTCTAACAAATACGGCTGAAGACAAACTCAGCCCAGTTGATCTTCTTCTCTTCCATGATCGTAACCATCACTACCAGCTTTGTTCGAGACGCTGATTAAAGCTGCCGAACTTCATATCAATGCACTTGGACACAACGTCCATCAGCTTATGGTAGTCATCCTTGATCAAATCCTTCTTGGTTGTCTGCAAACGGCGCTGCGGTGACTTCGAGGCTTGGCTATCTCCTTCCAAGCGGCGGCTATGTTGACATCCTTCTAAGTGATTTCTTTCAGCCCTTCAGTAAGCAATTTACAATGTTCAGCAAGGTCAGCAGTAGTGATTTTTATCGCCTTGCTAAGTACTGATGAGTGAATCTCATCATCGTGCACTTCAGCGTTGACATAAAACATTGAAAATTCCTCTTAATACGTGTGAGAAAACTCCATAGTGAGAAAATCCTTCAGACCAGATTTCTCGAGTTTTTCAGCAATCTTCTTCACCAGGGCTTCATCAGCACCCTATTTCAGCATCCCCTTGAAGTCTATTGTCGATCCTGAGTGGATCTTCTCTGACATCTTGACAAAGTTGTATGATGCTTCCATTTTTGATGAAAATAAACGGTGAATGCAACGTAAAATCTCGATTTTGAAAGGTAGGGTTTTATGCACTTTCACAGAGAGAATTCCTTTGCTTGTTGAAGACGAGAGTGTTTTTGTGAGGAGAGAGAAAATATGTTTTGGCTTATATTGGACTTGAAAGGACGGTTTCTGGAATTTGAAAAATTAGATCAAAATCGGCGGTCACGATTTAACCTTTGAAACTGCATTAATTTCCCCGCATTAAATGCAACAACATTTATATCCAATCATAAGCTAAACATGCAACTTTTGTTCTGACATCATAATTACGTTGACGTAATCCTTAAAAATATTCCCGCTCGCAGAAAACGACTGTGTTTTGTCACTTAGGTCATAAATAACTCAGCTATTAACCAAAAGTAACTTAACTATGCTTCTCTCTTCACATTAGATCACTCAATTTGTCGTGTTCTAACTCGTCTGGTGATTTCCGTCTTAATGTCTCACTTGGCTGAAATGTGAAACTGGCTTATTTTTCTTTCTCTCTTCTTTGTCTCTGCTGATTGAGTCTTCTAAGTATTCTAACTCGGCTCAATTAATCCTAGCTCATTCTTAAGCTCTTCAAATCTTGATTCACATAGAGGTTTAGTGAATATGTTAGCTAACCGCTCCCGGTTGAGATGTATTCCAAAGTGATGTCTTTCTTTTCAACATGATCTCTTATAAAATGATATCTGACATCAATGTGCTTTGTTCTTGAGTGCAACACTGGATTCTGAGTGATTGCAATAGCACTAGTGTTGTCACACATGATTGGAATCTCTTTTTCTTCAATATCATAGTCTCTCAGCTGGTGTCTCATCCATAGGACTTGGGCATAACAGCTGCCCGCAGCTATGTACTCTACTTTAGCTTTGGATGTAACTATTGAATTTTGTTTCTTGCTGAACCAAGAAACTAATCTATTTCCAAGCATTTGACAAGTACCTGATGTACTCTTCATGTCCATTCTACATCTAGCATAGTCTGAGTCTGAGTAGCCTACTAGTTTGAATCCTCCTTCCTTTGGATACCATAAGACAACTTCTTGGCATCCCTTCAAATACCTTAGGATTCTCTTAGCTGCAGTCATATGACTCTCTTTTGGTGCAGATGGAAATCTAGCACATACACCTACAACAAAGGTGATGTCTGTCCTGCTTGATGTTAAATAGAGCAATGATCCAATGAGGGCTCTATATCTGTTTTGATCAACAACTTTGCCATCTGCATCCATATCCATCTTGACTGATGTGTTCATAGGAATCTTTACTGATGACTTTTCTTTCATGTCAAATTTCTTCATCAAATCCCTGGTATACTTGGTTTGACTTATGAAGGTTCTATCTTCATTTGCTTGACTTGAAGTCCTAAAAAAAGTCAGTTCTCCCATTATTCTCATTTCAAACTTGCCTTGCATGAGGTTTGAGAACTTGTCACACAACTCTTTGTTTGTGGATCCAAAGATGATATCATCCACATATATTTGAACAAGCAGTATACCCTCTCTCCATCTTGAATTGTGAAGAGTGTTCTGTCAACTTTGCCTTTGGTGAATCCATTGTCAATTAGAAATTGTGACAATGTGTCATACCATGCTCTTGGTGCTTGTTTCAATCCATACAATGCCTTCCTGAGCTTGTAGACTTTATCTCCAATAGTTCTCTGCTCAAACCTGGAGGTTGTTCAACATAGACTTCTTCCTCTAACAGTCCATTCAAAATGCACTTTTCACATCCATTTGATATACAGTGAAGTGTTTAAGTGTAGCATAAGCAAGAAACATCCTTATTGCTTCCAATCAACATGAGCAAAGGTTTCATCAAAATCTATTCCTTCCTCTTGGTAATACCCTTTGGCTACCAATCTTGCTTTATTTCGACAACAGATCCTTCCTCATTCATCTTGTTTTTACGAATACCCACTTAGTACCAATAACATTTTGGTGAGTAGTTCTTTGAACCAATTCCCATACTTTGTTTCTTTCAAACTCGATTCACTCTTCTTGCATGGCTTGAATCCAATGAGTGTCTTCCAAGGCTTTAGACACATCTTTAGGCTCTATCTTGGAAATAAAACAAGTGAACGTAGCTTCATGTTATGCTCTGGATCTAGTTCTTATGCCATCTCTGACATCTCCAATGATTAACTCAAGTGAATGATCTCTCAACCATCTCACATCAGGTTGGAGTAAGTATGCTGGATTCAGCCGTCTTACAGCTAAATTGTCTTGAACATCTCCTTCATCATCATTCAGCTGCAGACCTTCCAGCAAAATGTCTTTGAGATTCGATTATCTCATCATCTTCGAGGTTGAGTGCTCTCACATCTGCATCAACATAGGGACTCCTCTGCATAGTCGGCTGACTCTGCTTCTCAGCTAACTCATCAATGTCTTCTCCATTCACATTTGGCTCATCAAACACCACATGGATAGACTCTTCTGTGACCATAGTCCTCTTGTTTAGCACTCTATAGGCCTTACTCTCAGCTGAGTATCCCAAAACGATACCTTCATCAGCATTAGCATCAAAAGCCTTCAAATTATCCTTGCCATTATTGTGGATGAAACACTTACATCCAAATATCTTAAAATATCCAACATTTGGCTTTCTCCCTGTCCATATTTAATAGAGAGTCTTGGTTAATTGTCTGTTTATCATGCATCTATTCTGAGTATAACATGTTGTATTTATGGCTTCAGCCCAAAATCTCTTAGGCAATCCAGCTTCAGCTTAACATTGTCCTTGCAACTTCCTTGAGAGTTTTGTTCCTTCTTTCAACTACTCCATTCTGCTGTGGAGTCCTTGCTGTTGCTAACTCATGAGTAATACCATTTTCAACACAATGATGAGTTATAATCCCATCGATAAACTCAGTTCCTCTGTCAGACATTATCTTTATAATGGTTTGACTCTTTTCATTTTGAACTCTCCTCATCAGCTGAGGTAACTTTTGCTGTTTTCTTTTTTTTACACATGAAAATTGTCCATGTATATCTTGAATAATCATCCACCACCACAAAGGTGTATTTCTTTCCACTAATGCTGGTTGGTTCAACATGACCAAATAAATCCATATGCAATAGATGTAATATCCTTGTTGAAGAAGGACTTGGCTTATCCTTGAAAGATGATTTGATTTGCTTTCCCATCTGGTATGCATCACATATGTTTTATTTCTTGTATACTGAGTCAGGCAATCCTTCCACAAGATAACTTCTTGCAAGCTTGTTGATTGTCTTGAAATTCAGGTGACTCAGCTTCTTGTGCCACAACCAACTGGATTCGGCTGTACTCTTCACTAGCAGACATGTACTTGGTGTAGCAGTTGACCAATCCACTACATATATGTTTTTCTGTCTTGTACCTTGCATCACTATCTCATTTGATTCAACATCCTTGATCTAGCATACTCCCGTGTGGAATCCCATATTGTAGCCTTTGTCACAGAGTTGGTTGATGCTTAATAGATTGAAATTGAGACCTTCAACATATGCAACATTAGTGATCTCCAGTCCATTTTTCTTTATGGATCATGTGCCTTTTATTTTCCCTGGAGCTTCATTTCCTCCAAATATGAATTTTGCACCTTTGATTTCCTTGAATTTTGACAGATTTCTCTTGTTTCATGTCATATGTCTGGAATAGCCACTATCCATGTACCAGGTTCCTTGGCACTCAGCTGTTCCTTGAACCTGCAATCAAGGAAATTAATTTTTAGGTACACATACTTGCCTGGGTCCTGGGGGTTAGTGCTATAAGATGCTACAACAAAACCTATAACCAGATGACCTGACTCCAAGAGGTTGCCATCTATCAGTTCAATAATCATAATGCACATTAGCAAATTACTTGGGGGTTTTAGGATCATACAACTGTCTCTTTTGTCCGTATGCCTGTGCGTTTGTTTGAGAATTTGCTTTCTTGTGGTAAAAGTGGAATTTCTGGGTGTTGTGCCTGGGTGCATGTGTGTGCTGATAATAACTCTTTTGCCTTAGCAATGACCTTTGCTGAGGTATAGGTCTTTACCATTTGGGCTTGTATCCCATAGGTCTTTGCTGAGATTTCACTTGGTTATTCCAATCAGCTTGATTTAGATAGTTTCTACCATTCCCATTATATGTATTTCTTTGATGAAATCTCTAGGGCTTTTGGTAGCTCCGTTTGGCTTTTACAGAGTATTTTCTATTAGCAGTCTGATGATGGACTTTTCTAAATTTCTTTTCAGCTATCCTTTCAGCATACTCAACTGGCTTCTTTCCTTTACCTTTGTATCCAAGGCCAGTATGGTTGTAATTAAGTTTTGGTATGGATGTTGGTGCAACATATGGTGTTTTGGGCTTTTGGATTCCCTCATTGCTTGAGGATCCTTTCTCCAAAATCACTCTGGGAGTTTGACTATGCACAAAGGAATTGAATCCTATGCCTGTCTTTTCTCCACACTCTTTTTGACTCATTATAAGTTCATCCAATGATTTGGATGCTTTTGTAAATGAGGTAATCACATTTTTAAGATTTTTTTCTCTCTTTTGAGTGACTAACTCTGCAAAGATCTTGGCATTTTCAGCCTTCAGCTTAGTGTTCTCATCAGCTATGTGACTCAGAGTACTCAGCTGTGAGTTTTGGCTTTTAAGCTGGCTGTTTTCCTCATTTAAAAGTGTGTGTGAGGTTTTAATGTGCTCAAAATCTTTCATCATTTTGCCTAATGAACCATAAATATCTGGGGGTGATGAAGTGTGTGTATCACAATCACTATCACTTGAATTCGATGAGATGAGTTAGATTGTACCTCATCTTCTTGATCTTGTTCTTTGGCCATGAGGCAGATCATAGCCTCTTCCTCAGTATCACTTGAGTAGTCAGCTTCACTACTATCCGAGTCTGCTGCTTCCTTGCACTTGGCTGGCTCAGCAGTCTCAGCAGCCAACATGGCTTTCTTCTTTTCTTATCTTATTTCCATGAAGACTTTTCTTTCTTCTTCATTTCTGTATTTGTTGACTGGTGGATAGGAACAGTCAAAAGCAAAGCGTCCTGGTTGTCTGTAATTCCAACACAGGTTTTCAGCTCTCTGACCAGCTCTCTCGACTCTCTGATTATCAGCTCTCTGATAGCCAGCTCTTTGATGTTCAACTCTCTTGGGTGGTCTGTCCTCTCTTACTTTTTTTTTTTGACTTTAGAAGGTGCTGAATGTCTCCTGGAGGTCTCACCCTTGCTCCTTTTGTAGTTCTTATTAAAGAACTTGTTGAATCTCTTTACCATGAGGACAATTTCCTCCTGGTCAATGGTCTCCTTTGGCTCAGCTTTCTTTCCTTCACTGGCCATCAATGCAGCTGTCTTGGGTACAGTTGTCTCCTCCTGCTCTTTTCTTCTCAGCTCAAACTCATAAGCTTTGAGATCTGAGAATAACTCATGATTTGATGTCTTTGAGAGATCCATGGAGTGCCTCAGGGCCATGACCTTCATTTCCCATTCAGCTGGGAGGGCTCTTAGAATTTTCATGCACAACTCCTTCTGAGTGTATTCTTTCCCAAGAGCTGAAAGCTCATTAGTGATCTCTGTGAATCTGGCATCCAGCTGATCCAGACTCTCACCTGCAAGCATTTTAAAATTTTCAAATTTTTGAACAGTGACAATTAGTTTATTCTCTTTAATCTGTTCTGATCCTTCACAAATCAGGGTTAGCTTATCCCAGATTTCTTTGGCTGATTTGCAAGATTTCACTTTATTGAGCATAACCTTGTCCAATGTCTTGTAGAGAATATCCTTGGCCATATTGTCCAGGTTGTATCTCTTTCTATCTTCTTTTATTCATTCACAGCGAGGTTTTTCAACCATGTCTGGTCTAGGCTCTGCTGCAGCATCCTCTCCTTCATCTTGAGGTGCTCTTCTTACAGCAGTGTTTACTTTGAATATTTACAGTGGCCCATCCTCTATCACAAGCCACATTTCATCGTGTAAAGCTGATAGGTGAGCCTGCAAACGAATCTTCCAGTCATCAAACTCTTCCATAGTAAACATAGGAATACGAGTTAGATTGGCTTTCATGATAATAACTTTGCACTTTGAAATGAAAGACTTTGAAAACATAAGTGCTAAACCTTTTGAAAAAGATTGAGATCTATTTCAGTAACAAGTGCGGAAGGCTCAATGAGCCAACCGCTCTGATACCACTGATAGGTCCCAAGGGGTGTGGTGTAAGGTTTGGGGGGGGGTGAATAAACCTTACCAAATTTTTACTTTTTAGTCCTTTTAAAAGTTTCAACAGAGTTGACTCAAATCAGCTAAGTCCTTGGGGACAGCTAGGTTGGCTTTCTTCAGCAAAGTTACCCACTCAATAGACTCGACTGAGCTGTTGATAGCATAACATAGTTGCATCAGCTAACACTTAACTTTTAGATGATTTGGTTTTAAACAACGGAAGACTTAACACCCTTTGTTAATTTTAAGCACATTTTTAACACTTGTTTTTAGCACTTGTTATTATAAGTTGGATTGAAATATAACTTATCAGCAGATATAAAAATATGCAAGAAAGTAAGTGTTGAAAGTAAATGACACAAGCAAATTTTATAGTGGTTCGAGGATGAGGTAATTCCTCTAATCCACTCTTCTCCAACTCAATATACAAAGTGAGGAATCCACTAAGTGACTTGATCCTTTAGGATCGAGGTTACAAAGCGGTTCTTGCGACTCAACTCTTCAGAGACACTACGCCCACTTGATCACACCCTCTAAAAACTTGAAATGGCGACCTTGAACCTTCCTACAATGACCCTTGATTCTTCTTCACAAGACAGATCGGGTTACAAAGTAGTTCTTGCTAGAAACGACTTGCTCTCTTGACTCCTTCTTCACAAAGCCTTTGGGCTCGAGTGACACAGCCTTCCAACAAACTGGAAACTTCTAGTTTGACCTTGAACCTTACTACAAATCCTTCAAACTTGGAGAGTAGACCCCTTTTGTTCTTTAAAACTTTTCCTCTTCAACTGGTTGAAGTATTCTTTCCTTCACAGTGTGTGTTGGATCGAGTTCCTTCGAATTTTAAGCTTGAGGAATTTCTCGATAAGATTTGAGAATGTTTGCAGGTTTTGCTTGCTTGTAAGATTGATTCGTTCGTGTAATACATTACCTTTTCTCAAATACTTCCTCAACCTTTTATAGTGCTCATTTGAAAGTTTGCCCGTTGAAGAGACAGGGTATTTTCAACTGACACTTTCTTGTTCGTTGGCTTGTCTTTTCTTGGCCTGCAACATTGTGATGTTGACCCTTCCTCGTATTAAATGACTCTGCAGCTTTTCAGGGCCTGACACAAGCTTCAGTGTTTCCCATTGGTTTATTCCTTTTGCATATTTCTGGGACAAACACTTTAAGGCCTGGCAGCTTGGACTTATTACTATATTGAGTAATATCCTTGACTTTCTTCCAACGGATCAATGTCAGTCGTCTTGACTTGACTGCTGCTTTTACCCCTTTGACTTGAGTCTGCTCCAATCATATGGAAATTACTCAACTGTCAATTCAACTGTTAGACTTGGCTCTTTACTGACTTAACTGACACTTCCACATCAATTACACAGTTGTTCCTCAGCTGGATCTCCTTCAGTCGAGTCTTTGCCTTCCATCTTAACTATACTCAGCTGACACACAGCTGAGTTTTCACTCTAGTCTTCAGTTGACTTCTTACATTATTCGACATAGCTAACTTCACTCAGCTCTTTCAGTCCTATCTATTATAACATAGAAATACAAGGAAAATGGGGTGCCAACTTCCTATTCTAAGGTTTATATGGTATCATCAAAATCTAATAAATAAATTTCCTAACAGAAGATCTCGTTTAAGAGGCCTTTTCAAGTGGTGCCGTCTATGGGAAAATTGAGTGTAAGGAGTGAGTATGTCAGGATCTGGGTCGAGGGGTAAGGAGGTGGTTGATTCGGAGGGGCTTTTAGATGGGTTGGGGGTAATACTAAAAAATTCATTTTAGTCCTGTTTGAATTCAAAAATTCATTTTAGTCCGTTAACTACTAAAAAATGCTCGATGTATGTCCAACATTCCCCAAAAGTTTAAAAATTGGCTAAATATTGTCATGTGAAACTGAAATGGCTCAAAAATATTGGGAATCTTTGGATTTTTCAATCTAATTGCTTATTTAGATTTTCATAAATGGTTTTTGGAAAAGAAAATGCTAACGAGATTGGATTAAATGTCTATATGAATGTCAGCTTAAATGACATTTGAATATAATTTTATCAATATTCTCTTCATCCATTTGGGCACCAAATTACACAGGTAAGTCAAAAATAAACAATTAGGCCTAAAAATAAAATAAAATTATCTTTTAAGTCATATCCATTTCACGTGATAATATCCAGCTATTTGTTTTTAGAAAAAAGGGCAAATTTTGGATTCAATTCGACCTTTTTTAATAGTTAAATGATAAAATTAAAATGTCCAATATGAATATGACTAATTGTGACACCCTCTATTAGCTACATGACCAAATTTTTCATTTTAGCCAAATTTGTTCTTGGGCAAGCACAACCATAATTTTTTTAAAAACTTAAATGGGAAAAGGACATAAATGCCCGATTTTGGATGCCCAATCCCTGCATAATGTCCATTTTCCGCTCATTTTGGACAAAAATACCATTTTTCGCTGAATTTGGACAAAAATACCCATTTTCCGCTGATTTTTGACAAAAATACCCATTTTCCGCTGATTTTTTTGCGTTGGTTTCTTTTTTATTTCTTTGTTGTTTCAAACATGTTTTTTGTTTCTTTGTTTCATACATGTTTCATTTATGTTTCTTATATGTTTCACTTAGCCAACTTTTCATTGAATTCCACAGTTGCATAGAGAAAATCTCAGTTGTGTTATGCCACAATGGACAACGGGAAGAAAATAGAGAGTATACCAACTTTGAAATCACAAGAATACTGATTCCAATGGACTGCACATTCAACATCCTAAACGAAATCTTGCAACAAATTCAATTCAGAAAATTTGAGCTTACTTGTCCATCATCGGCTACGAGAAATGGACACGACTCCACTGTCAGACCAAAAAATACTTTGTATTGACTTCCAACATCGTAGAATTATTGAATGCATCAATTGTAGCGAGGAAAGACTTACTAGTAACAACTTTGCTAGAGTACATGAGATCTTTAGTTCAAGATTAGACATGCAGACATCGAAATGAAGCAAAGATCAACATTTACAAGGATGACAAAAAAAAAATGAAGAGTATATGGGAAAAAAATACACTATTTCTCTAAATTTAAAAGAAATTACTACAAACTTTTATCACATGATCCCCCGTTTCACAATTGTTTCTTACATGTTTCATTTATGTTTCTTACATATTTCAACGATTACATGTAATCCAACGATCTTCATTCCGAATTCTCTGTCATGTCAAGAAAGTAATCCAACAGTTTTCATTCCGAATCGAACTGGGTCGAGGATTTGAGTTGGGTCGGGACCCATTTTACGAACACGCAGATCTTTGTGCCAACAGGCCTTTTGTCTTATATGGGAGGGTAGAAGGGTAATTCTAACTAGTACATATCATTACTCCCCCAAGTTATTTTAGTATTTTATTGCTAAAGTAACTTTTGATCTCAACCGTTGGATACGGAGGGTCTCTCTTTTTCAGTCGTTAGATCTTCCCGCCCATTTCTATATATATATAAGGACCCCTCTTTCACTTCTCATTTTTACGATGCCACCTCGGAGCCGTAAATATCCCCTCCTCGCTGCGAGCTTCATGATTCTTCCAGACAAGGGTCCTCGACTTTTTCAGATCGTCCTTTCGAGGTAGTACTTAGCTTCGCTTTGCCTCTATTTTGTGTGATTTTATTGTTTCCTTCTCTTCTCCCCTATTGTAATAATGGCTTCTGATCGTACCCTTGGGTCCTCGGATTCTAGTTCCACTAGCTTAGATTCAAGCTTCGGGTCGAGCTCGGTCCTAGGTAATTTGTCCTCGCCTCGCATTAATTTAGAAGAAGGACCTCTTAGGACCCTTAAAGTGAACTCTTCTGTAGACCACCTCCATAGTGACTCAGATCAGGAAAATAATGGTTCTGAGGAAGACGAACCGTCTGTAGATCCTGATTCGGAATTTACAGCCCACAGGGCCTTACTTCGCTCCATCGTGCAAGAATCCGAAATAAATGATATTTGGGAAAGATTTTTTATACCTGATAATTATCGTACAATTCTCCCAGGTAGGAATGATAGAATAGATAGGCCACCACCTTGCTGCTTAGCATTTCACCTCGCTAGTACGGAAGCTGGCCTATGATTACCTGTAGGTCCCAAGGGGTGATGTATATGGTTTAGAAGGGGGGGTTGAAAAAACCTTACCAACTTTTCAATTTAGTCTTTTTAAAGTATATTCAGAGTTTTACACAAATCAACTAAGTCCTTGAGGGACAGCTAGGTTGGCTTACACAACAAAGTTACCCACTCAACAGACTCGACTGAGCTGTTGATAGTATAACTTAACTACTTTCAGATAACACTTAGAATAATAGTTGATTTGGTTTTGTTCAGCGGAAGACTTTTCACCCTTATGATTTTAAACTTGTTTTACGACACTTGTTTTATCAATTGTTATTATCAGTTAACTTTAACAATTATATCTTAGCAGTAGATATAAAATAAGTGCAAGAATTAAGTGTGTTGTAAGTAAATAAGACACAAGAAATTTTCATAGTGGTTCGAGGATGGGTAATTCCTCTAATCCACTCTTCTCCAACTCCTGGAGGAATCCACTAGGTAACAAGATCTTGGTTACAAAGCGATCAACAGTCTGAGTCAGCTTCGATCACACAGCCAACTGCTCCTAGGACTCAACTTCTTCACAAAACAGCTGTCTTGCTACTTCAGCTCCTTCAAACTCTTGGATTTGTTCACACAGCCCTCCAACGAGTCCAAAGCCTCTGGTTCGAACTTGAACCTTACTACTTCTCTTTCAACTTTGGAGAGTAGACCCCTTTGTTCTTTAAACATAATTTCCTCTTCAACTAGTGAAGTAATCTTTCCTTCACTGAATGTGTTGGATTGAGTTCCTTCGAATTTTGGCTTGAGGATATCTTTGAAAGCTTGAGAGAATTTGCAGGTTATTGCTTGCTTGAATGCTTGATAGTCTTATGAAATTCGTCACTTAGGTAGCCTTCTCTCACTTGCTTCCTCAACCTTTTATAGTGTAGATTTGAAATAAAGTCTGTTGAAGAGATAGACACACAATTGAAATCTCACTCGTAGGTTGTTGGCTTGTCTTGTCTTGCAGCATTGATGAGGATCATAACATGAATTAAATGCTCTACAGATTTTCCTTAATCTCTACAGGTTTTCAGGTACATCCCATTGGTTCCTTGCTTTTTGCACTCTATCAGTAAAACAACTTTATTGCTGGCAGCCTGTCACCGGTCTTTTCCAGCAAAACCTTAACTTGTGTTGACAACGGATCTCTTTCAGCTTTCATCAAGTCTTGTCTGCCCTTTTGACATTCTATTCCAATCATTTTGAAATGACTTAGTTGTCATTCATCTGTCTGAGACAACTTTTCTGTCACTTGACTGAGTCTTCACTTGGCTTCACATAGCTGACACACAACTGTGTCTCCTCTTCGATCTTCAGTCGACTCTTGTAGTCTTCAACTTAGCTGACTCCAACTCAGCTTATTCATCCCTATCTGTTACAAGTTGAATTATATAGAAAATGGGTGTCAACTTCCTAATCTAAGTTTTACATGGTATCATCAAAATCTAAACATAAATTTTCCCAACAATTTTCCCCTTTTTGATGATGCCAAAACTTAAATAAATACAACAAAGTAAACAGTGCAGTAACAAAAAATGTATGTGTAGAATATGTCAATTTTATTTGAACATATCATTCTTGTACTTTACAAACGCACTTTACAAAGCTTTTACAAAGTATAACATATATAATGTATCAGAGTTATACATGTCTATACAAATATATCAGAGCTATGAAGACCTCGTACATATGTATCAGAGCCTAAACTCAAAATTTTTCAACAAGTATCAGAGCTTTAAGGTTTTATAGAATACTTACAAATTTTGTATTTACAGCTAAGTAAAATACACTGAAGGGGTTTCAACCGTCTTCAACGCCTCGGTTGCTTCCTTCTTCTCTCTTCATCCTCAGCTCTTCTCCTGTCTTCCTCAGCTCTCTTCCTCTTTCTATCTTTTTCCTCTCTCTTCATCTTTTCATAAGATCGCTTAGCAGCAGGGTCCTTCCTTCTCTGCCTTTATACCCATTCACGGTCGAGCCTTTCATTTTCAGCTTCTTGCCTTCTCCTTGCCTCTTCATTCTTTCTTTCAACCTCTATATTCGCAAGAGTATCATACGCAACCCAAAGAGTTGATTCCCTCTTTCTCATGGGATAAACATATCTAACACCTTTTGGTATTGGGCTGCGATGGAGTACCTCTGCCTCTTCCACCACGCCAAACTTTCCCCCTCCTCATCATGCGACTCGGCTCCTCCTCTCTAGGAGTGTATTGTACGGGTGATTTGCGGTCGATTGATCGCTTGAACTCTGCCTATCACCGATTTACACAAATCAAGTCATTTCTCCCAATAAAAATCCCACGCCCGGGTAGAGTCATGTTCTTTAAATATCCTTCTCAGCCTAGAGTTTGAAACTCCTCTAGGGATCTCGGCTCAGATCCTGCATCATGCATTGTGATCTCTCGAGGGGATCTTACAGCTGGGGAGTCTTTTAAAAGTCGAGCTGGGGGGCCTTCGTACCTTGATTTTATATCTTTAATCCTTCCAGAATGTTTCTCAGCTACCTTCTCGAATTCAGCTTCAATGGCTTGTCTTGACTTTTTGTATGCCAAATCAGCTTTCTCTTCTATGGACGATTCTTTAGGTATTTGGTGAGAATGGAGGGGCGACATTTCACCTTGCTGAGGGGTCTTAGCAAGCATAATCTTCAAAGGCGGCTTCTTCAGTACACTGCCTTCCCCCTTGCTGCCCCTGCCCCCTACTTCCATCTTTATCACTCCTTTGCTACTTACTTTCATATTCCCTCTTTTTGGCATCATCACCAAGGGGTAGAGCCAATTGAGGGAACACTCCACCAAGGAGTAGATCAATCTTGCTATTTATCATGCCTTTCTTGTCATGATTTTGGGAGTATGCTGCTCGGAATTCTGATCTCAGAGCCTTTCTCTCACGCCATCGCCTTCATCTCAGTTTGGAGCACCATGATCTCCTTTTTCATGTTGGCCTCTACCTTCTGAAGTTCTGACTTATGTTGAGCCTTGAGTAACTCCATATCACTCTTGTGAGATTGATCCATCCTGAAAATGTGGTCCCTTTGACGCTACTGAAACTTGGCATTCTCTGAGCTCCAAATCACTATTTTAGTGAATAAAGATTTGAAGTATGTGACCTGGTCACGCCTAAGTGCCTTAGTTTGCCCAATCCATTCCCTTATTCTCAAAACTGCTCTGCGGATATCTCATGTGATGTTTGCATCTCGGTTGTCAAGCCGTTGGTCGATTGCTGCGAATCCATGCTCCATATTTTTAATTTATGCACAAATGGCCTTGAAGGCTTTGTGAAAGTCAGATGCATCAACGGACTACTCTTCGGGCCACACAACATCAAAATCAAACCCAATCGACACCATGGTTGAATCAGCAGGAGTTTCCCATTCTTGGACATTATATTTTGCACTTTCAACAGCTGACTCTGCTTTCAAGGGTACATGCACCTCGAAAGAAAAGTAGTTAGCAAAAATATCCTCTGGAAAAATAGGAATTTCCACATCCTCGACCTGTGGAGCCTTTCCCTTTTCCTTCAAAATTTCTTCAGCTCTGTGCGCCTCAGTTGTCTCAGCGTCATCGGCATCTTGTGCAGCTGTGTTAGCCTGCTGAGCTGACCGATCCTCAGCTGTCTTAACAGCTTCCTCGGCATCATTAGTAGCTTCTTTTTAAGTATTCTTGTCCTTGGCTGACTCATCAGCGTCATTGGAAGGTGATGGCACCATGGGAGGTGGGCCATCAACCATTGTAAAGTTTACAGGAGCAGCCTTTTCACTGGCTTGCCTCCTTTTTGCCAGTGCCTCCTCGGCAGCTTTGTCCTCGGATCATTTTTCATTTGGACTGGACTCAACTTTGTCATCAGTTCCCAATAACTCAACATCAACGTTTTCTTGGGAATCATGAAGAGCACTTATTTCCTCTTCTTCAATGTTTTCTTCCTGAGGGGGTGGCACTTCTTCAACAACCTTATTACCTAGGGAAGTCTCAACCTCCTCTAGGCCTTCATTACCCTTAGCAGTCTCAACCACTGATGGGCCTTCAGCATTCCCTTTTGCAGTCTCAACTGCAGCAGGGTCTTCGACAGAAATCCGTTTCAGCAGACTGAGCTGCTTTAGGGTCTTCTGTGGAATCTTTTGGAGTCTCAACTCCTAGGATTGCACTTTCATGTCCAAGAGTCTCAACTCCCGTGGCCTCAATACCATCCTTTGTCTTGGTTAAATCAACAACTTCATCGGCCTGCATGGCAGCTGAAGTTTCAATTGAGACAGTCGATACCGTTTGAGCCTCGTCAACTTCAGTCTGTTGTTCTTTCAAGGTCTCGCCTTCGCCTCCTAACTTCTCTTTAGTTTGGTCTCCCACAACCTCCCCCGACCCGGCTGTGGTGGTTTGAGTTTCCCCCTCAGTTGTTAGATAAATGTTTTTATCAAGATTTTGATGATTATGTTTAAATGAGTTTTTATACCAAAACAATGTTTATAAATGTTGTCCAAATACTCCTAAATGATTTAAAATGTTTTTATTAATTTTTGGAGTATTTCTTAGTATTTATTATTTGATAAAAATGGACAACACTTTTGATAGTTTTGTTTAAATTGGTTTTTACACCAAAACAATGTTTATAAATGTTGTCCAAATACTCCCAAGTAATTTAAAATATTTTTACTAATTTTTTGGAGTATTTCTTGAAGTTTATTTTTGAGAAAAAATCGGACAACATTTCAAAGGGAGGTCGACCGGTCGCCCATATGGTCGACACTGCACGAAGAGTTGAGAAAATGATACGAGCGAAAGCAGAAACATATTTTGTGAAAAAAAAGGGGAACCGGTCAAGGGTGAGGTCGACTCGTCCGCACCTTAGGCGACCGGTCGCACCCCCGTCGGCCGGTCGACCCCCTCCGACTGCACTGGATCGCACTATCTTTTTCAAACGGTCAAAATCTTCAACAGGGCAACCGGTCATGCACATTTGTGCAATCTTTTGACAAAGAAAATTTGTACCGATTGAACACATTGTGATAAGATTTGCTTTTCTATTTTGTACAATATTTCTAAATCTTGTGATCCTCTTTTTGAAGACAAAAGTGAAGAAGAAGGAGCCTATGTTGGGAGCCTATGTTGGTGAAGCTTCCCTATAAATAGAGGATGAATTGAAGACACAAAATACAACAACACAAGCAAATACACAACATGAAATCTGCAAATTTCCAAGCTTTCATATTCAACACTCTTGTTGTATTTATAGCCTAAGTATTTCACTTTCACATCTTGAGGCCTAGGCTTTATTTCTTGATTACACTTGCACTCAAATTGTAATATTCATTATTGAGTTGTAATCTTGATTTTTGGTTATCATTCAAACACAAGATATCCTTGTGAGTGTTCTTGTGGTAAGAACACACTTGGATGATCTAGGTGATAGGTGCAAGAAGATTGTGGTGATCTTCTTATTGAGGTGTTGAAGAATTTGGTATTCTTCAAGGTTGAAGATTGTGGTAATCTTCAAAGGGAGATTGTGGTAATCTCCAAAGGTGGTGTTGAAGAAGAGTGTGGTGCTCTTCAAGGTGTTGTAAGTTGAATTTGTATTAATTGTGGTAATTAATAATATTCTTTTTCTTTTTGAAATCCATCCCGGATATACTGGGGTGGTAGAGGATTAGGCCCTAGGTGGGTTGAACCTCTTTAAATCGACGCGTGTTGTTTACTTCCCGCACCTTTATTATTGTCTTGGCGTATTTGTTTCGAAAAAGAGGGCATAATCGAAAAGATGGAGATAATCTATTCACCCCCCTCTAGATTATCGTATCCGCTTGGACTTACAAGTGGTATCAGAGCCAAACTCTTTGGCAAGCTCGTTCCACATTGCGAGTAAAGAGGAACGATCACCGACTACGAATGAAGTCTACCTTACCGGCGCCTCCACCACCAAACCACCACTATTCGATTCCAAAAATTTTACATTTTGGAAAGAAAGAATGGAATGCTATCTACAAAGTTGCGGGTTCGATATTTGGAACACGGTCGTAAATGAAGAATCCATTCCAATGATGGACACACTACACAAAGGCCTCAAAGAGCTCAATGATGAAGAGAAGAAAAACATCTCCTTAAATGGTAAAACTCTTAATATTATTTATTGTTCACTTACCATTTTGGAATATGATCATCTTGTAGGAATTAAATCGGCTCATGAAGTATGGAGAAAATTAGAAGAAGTATATGTAAATGAAATGAGCCACTCAAAAGCATCTACTTCTCAAATGGATACAAACCCAACATGGGATGAGCTTCCTACAACTTTCGACGTCGATGAAAACGAACGATGCCTTATGGGCTTCGAAGAAGAAAATGAGGTAAGTTCAAAACCCTCCACTTCTTATGATGATGAATTACAAAATGATTATAGTGATTTGCAAAATGATTTTGATGAACTTCAAAATGAATTCCAAAGCTTACTTGATAAATACAAAAATTTGAAAAAGGAATTCAATATTTTGAAAAATGATAAGGACAATTTATTTTCCTCTTATGAATCACTTTCATGTGATCACACCACCACACTTGACAAAGTTAGAAACCTTGAAAAAGAAAATAGTACTCTTGTTGAGGATATTAATTGCATGAAAAATGATTTATCAAAATCCAACTTGAGTACCGATAAAATGACCGATATTATTGATGTTCATAGTTGTGATAAATTGAAACAAGGACTTGATCATAAGCCTAGTGTTGTTAATTATGTGAAAAGAAATCAAGTCTCTATGCATGTTGGTCATTATGCTCCCAAAATTACTACTTGTTTTTATTGTGGTAAAACGGGTCACACGGTTAATACTTGTCGGGCTAGAAATAGCTCTAATTATTATTGGAGACCTAAAAGTCTCAAAGCTAATTCCAAAGGACCCAAACACTTGAGGGTACCACAAAATAATGTCATATTAGGTACCCGACGGAATAATAATCGAGGAAAATACATACCACCAAAAAGACATCAAATGACCATCTCATTTGATCAAAGAAGAAGACACCACCAAAATGAATTTCCAAGAAGGAAATATTATCAACAAAGGAAAGGATATAATCCTTGGAGATGGAGTAATCGGAGAATCCACCATCAACATGAAGATTTTCAAAGGGGAAGATATCATCAACAATGGGAACGACACAACCCATGGAAATGGCGTAATTTGTAACCCGTATCTCCCCATTTAAATATGCATTTTATTTTGTTATTATGCATGCTTTTATTTCTGTCTTAATTGCAAATGAGTTTTCAAATATTTTTTCGAAATTAAGGTCTTCAATATATATTTGTGTTTTTAAAATATTTTGAAAAGGAGACCTTGTATGATGCTTATATAAACTCTTATGCATTTACTATGACTAAAAATTTGATTTATTATCTCTTATGGATTTATATAGCATAAGCATACTTGTGATATACCTTATTGCTTTAGCCTACACCTCCATTACTATGTTTTGTGCTAGTCTTGTTTTAAGAATTGTGTAGGATTCATGTATCCTCACCAATGGATATTTATGTCATAATGTTTTAAGAGGACCATAAACTATCGAGGTATGCTTCTCATCGGTATTCATCTTATAGAATCGATATTATGTTTGCCATATGCCTATGTGCTTGAGTTTCAAGATATTTCATAGTATTTCACATAAGTGCCATTAAGAGGATGTTTTGATTTTTGAAAGGCATTATTTGACTTAGCTTGTTTCATCCGAGATTAGTAAGGGATTATACTTTATTTTGATAAGACATTTGATTTTTATCCCTCTCTTAGTTATGCATTTTATTGCTCATATAAATGTCGTTATTCTTGGTTGCTTTGTCAAAGCTCTTGATCATATGCTTCTTATAAATGAGGTCTCAACTATATGCTCTCGGATTTTCAAATTTCAAAAGAGGCCTTATATAGCTTTCTATAAGCATATTTGAACTTGCATGTTTTTATTGAACTCTTGATGATTTTTCCTAAATGCATAGTATGTGTTTCTTGCTTCATGGTCTATATATATAGTGTCTATTTCTACTATGCTCTTATGCAAGATATTTTGTGATTGATGATTGAGGCATGTTTTTTTCACTTGGGCTATTTTTTTCTTGCTTATATAAGCGATGCCGTTAATGAGTTTGTTAAGTTGTGTAGATGAGAAATGAAGTACTCCAAATATTAGTTACCTCAAAATATTTGGATGTAAATGTTCTATTATGAACACCTTAGATCGATTGGATGCCCTATGGTGATAGTGATGAAGAAGACAAAAAGGGTATTCCAGAACAAACTCGATGACCAAGGCAACATTGGTCGAACTAAGGCGAGGTTAGTAGCTCGAAGGTATTTTCAAGAAGAATATATTTTTTCAAGGTCAATGCTAGGTGAGCTTGAGATAAGTATGATGGGGGAGCTTAATTTCTTACTTGGACCAAGAAGATGGCTATATTTCAAAAGAACTCTTGAAGGAGTTAAGCATTGAAGAAAGAAGAACCATCTCAACCTCTATGGCTAAAGATTGACAAAGGTTGAGAAAGGTATATCGGCCGACAAATAAATTCAAGGTATGTTTTCTTGTATAATTCCCATAGACTCGAAATTTTATATGCCTTATGTCTATATGCTCGACTTCAAAAATTATCCCAACGAATCTCATTAAAGTGCCGTTAAAAGAAATTTTCAAATATTTGAAAGGCACTTCTTCTTATGACTTGTATATCCATAGTTTTAAAACGTTCTTATTTTTCCGGGATAACAAGTTCGGTGTTTACATTTATCAAAATATGGTTCGTCATAATCGAACTAAACATATTGAGATTCGATATCTTTTTCTAAGGGATTGCATTTTTAACAAAAACTTGAGATGTGTTTAATTCCGTCTCAAGGATAACTCGCGGACTTTTTAATCGTTTACACAAAGTCTTTCACCTCATCTCGAGCTTGATTATGACATAATGTATATTAAATGAGGTCTATATTTGCATTTTGCACGTTTTAAAACTTAGGGGCGAAAAATCGGATTTTTGGATCAAATCTCGGACTTTTGCAAAACAGACGGATCCAGTGACCAGTTGGGGTGAGGCCGACCGGTCACCCTATGCTTCGACCGGTCGCCCACACCCCAGACCGGTCGACCAGAGCCATTTTTATGTTAAAATCGTCTCTGTTCTTTTTCTCAGCCATTTTGGCTCCTTTGGCTCATTTTTTGTCCCCTTTGACATTTGCACACACATTTGACTCCAAATGAGTTTTATTGCATAAATTACATATTTTGGGGATTATGTAGCTCGATTATCATCATCATTGCTCATCTTTACTGAATAAATGGTAAGAATTCTACTCCATTTGCTCAAATTGGGTTGAACCCTTGAGATTTTGACTTATTTGCAAAATTTTTGATGCTAGTTTCATATGAATGTGAGCTTAATATTTATGATGTATTGAATGTTGTTTGAACTGAATTGGTGATGAAATTTTTTGGCTTAAATGAATTTCAAAGGCGTTATATACTTCTAGTTTTATTCGACGCACGCCAAGTGTTCGACAAAATGTTTCAATGAAAAATTCATCACCTACGTGATTCTCTCGATTTGAAAAGTCATATAAGTTTATAGAGATCATGTTTTATCAATCAAATGAGCTTTTGCAAGTCAATTGATCAACTTTTCCTTTTACTTGGAATTTAAGCTTCAATTTTCAATAAGCTCGATAAATCGATAAATTTGCGCACTTTAATATGAATATATGATGTTTTTATCGTGCTAACATTCTTTTTGATGATTCCAAAGGGGGAGAAAACAGGAAAAATGCTCATACGCTCAAAGAAGCGAAAATAAGCTTGCAAGAAAAGCTATAAGCTAGGGCTTTTGAAAGTCATAAGTTGTGAACAATGCTTAGTCCATTTGATGTATTGTGGACTTTTATGCTTGACTAATGATGTTTTGTGACAGGGGGAGCTTATAAGCTCATGGAATTCAAGCTTAAGTTGTGAAAGCTAAGCTTTTAGCTTTTAGTTGTTGCTTGTATACTTGTTCTTTATATGCATGTTGATAGGGGGAGCTTGTGCAAAAATGATTTTGAAAAATCTTTGCTCCTATCCTTGTGTGCTTGTACTTATGATGTATCTTGTTTGTAATTGATTGTTGTTTTAAGACCGGAAAATTTGTTTTGTTTTAAAATCGACCTTCTAAAATTGTTTTGGTTTGTAATCATCAAAAAGGGGGAGTTTGTTAGATAAATGTTTTTCAAGATTTTGATGATTATGTTTAAATGAGTTTTTATACCAAAACAATATTTATAAATGTTGTCCAAATACTCCTAAATGATTTAAAATGTTTTTACTAATTTTTGGAGTATTTCTTAGTATTTATTATTTGATAAAAATGGACAACACTTTTGATAGTTTTGTTTAAATTGGTTTTTACACCAAAACAATGTTTATAAATGTTGTCCAAATACTCCCAAGTAATTTAAAATATTTTTACTAATTTTTTGGAGTATTTCTTGAAGTTTATTTTTGAGAAGAAATCGGACAACATTTCAAAGGGAGGTCGACCGGTCGCCCATATGGTTGAACTGTACCTGAAGAGTTGAGAAAATGATACAGAACGAAACATAAACATATTTTGTGAAAAAAAAGGAGGGGGGACCGGTCAAGGTGAGGTCGGCCGGTCTCACCTACTAGGCGACCGGTCGCACCCCGTCGACCTGTCGACCCCCTCCGACACATGCACTGATCGCACTATCTTTTTCAAACGGTCGAAATCTTCAACAGGGCAACCTGGTCGCTGTGTCAATCTTTTGACAAATTTTTTTACCGTTGAACACATTGACAGCAAGATTTGCTTTTCTATTTTGTACAATATTTCTAAATCTTGTGATCCTCTTTTTGTAGACAAAAGTGAAGAAGAAGGAGCCTATGTTGGGAGCCTATGTTGGTGAAGCTTCCCTATAAATAGAGGATGAATCGAAGACACAAAATACAACAACACAAGCAAATACACAACAAGAAATCTGCAAATTTCCAAGCTTTCATATTCAACACTCTTGTTGTATTTATAGCCTAAGTATTTCACTTTCACATCTTGAGGTCTAGGCTTTATTTCTTGATTACACTTGCACTCAAATTGTAATATTCATTATTGAGTTGTAATCTTGATTTTTGGTTATCATTCAAACACAAGATATCCTTGTGAGTGTTCTTGTGGTAAGAACACACTTGGATGATCTAGGTGATAGGTGCAAGAAGATTGTGGTGATCTTCTTATTGAGGTGTTGAAGAATTTGGTATTCTTCAAGGTTGAAGATTGTGGTAATCTTCAAAGGGAGATTGTGGTAATCTTCAAAGGGAGATTGTGGTAATCTCCAAAGGTGGTGTTGAAGAAGAGTGTGGTGCTCTTCAAGGTGTTGTAAGTTGAATTTGCATTAATTGTGGTAATTAATAAAATTCTTTTTCTTTTTGAAATCCATCCCGGATATACTGGGGTGGTAGAGGATTAGGCCCTAGGTGGGTTGAACCTCTTTAAATCGACGCGTGTTGTTTACTTCCCGCACCTTTATTATTGTCTTGGCGTATTTGTTTCGAAAAAGAGGGCATAATCGAAAAGATGGAGATAATCTATTCACCCCCCTCTAGATTATCGTAGCCGCTTGGACTTACATCAGTTGGTGCACCATCTGAGTCTCGAGCAGTGGGGTCACCCGAAACCTAAGACACAGCTGTGTTTCCATTTGGGTTATCAGCCGTCTGGGCAGGTGGCTCAACACCTTCTTCAGAGAGTGGCTTGGCTAAGGTTCCCTCTACATCACTTTCCTTAGCTTCATCGCCATCTTTCCTAGAACTTTCATCCTCAGAGTACACTGGAGATGTGGTGGCATCAATTGTTTGCACCATCTCCATTATTTCTGGGCTGGGAGTAATCATAATAGAGGAAGATTCTACTGGGCCCTTTTGTTGGGAAATTATTTTTAGGTTTTGATGAATGCCATGTAAAACATAGAATAGAAAGTTGGCACCCCATTTTTATTGTAAATTGCATTGTAATAGATAGGGTTGGTCGAGCTGAGTCAAGTCAGCTATGCCTGAACATGCAAGAAGACAAATGGAGACTAGAAGGAAGGCTCCGCTCATTGCGAGGCAAACCGAGTGTGGCAAAGAAGAGAAGATAGGAACTCGGCTGAAGGTGCAGCTGAGTAAAGTATCAGTCAAGTCAACTCAAGACAGCCAAGTCTCAAGTTGAAGTGACAGAAGAGTCATCCAATGATTGGAAGCAGACTCGAAGTCAAGAGAATTACTTAAACAAGTAATATCTCCATCCTGCCTTTCTTAAAGTGCTCGATTCGAGCGTGCAAAAGGAATAAACCAATGGGAAGCACTCGCACTGTGTCGAACTCGAAAAGTCAAGAATCATTCATACGAGGAAATGTCAATTCCAAGGAATGCAACAAGACAAGCCAACGACCACAAGTGTCTTTTGAAAATAAGCCTATCTCTTCAACGGCCAGATTTTCAAAAGAACACTATAAAAGGCTGAGGAATCTATTTGAGAAACAAGTTGGTTACCTTGACAATCAGAATCAAATACGAGCAAGAAAAGCAATATCTGTAACCAAAAATATTCTCAAGTTTTTGGAGGGCTTCGTGATCAAATCCAAGAAGCTTGAGCAAGTGGATTGTAGTAGCAAGGTAGCTGCCCTGTGAAGAAGCTGAGTCGTACGAGAAGCCAGCTGTGTGACCAAGACATCTCCAGACTGAGTCCCAAAGGATCAAGTCAGTTGTGTGATCAAGACTTGTATCTGGACTTTTAACCACTTTGTATAGTGATCAATACTTAGTGGATTCCTCCAGGAGTTGGAGAAGAGAGGAGTAGAAGAATTACCCCATCTTCGAACCTCTATAAAAACTTATTGTGTCATTTACATTTCAAAGACTTTAATTTCTCGCGTATTACTTTAATATCTCACGAGAAATTTGCTATCCAATTGATAATCAACAAAGTGCTAAAACCAAGTATTAAAACAAACTTAACCAAATTCAAGGGTGTTAAGTCTTCCAATAAAACATATCACAGTTGAGTTAAGTCTTTTTAGTCAAAACAATGAGTTATTCTATCAACAAATTAGTCGAGTCTCGTTGAGTGACTAACTCTATTTGATTAACTTAGTCATCCATCAAGGACTCACCGTGAAGTATTAACACTTGAATGTTTTAAAAGGACTAAATCGAAAAATTGGTAAGGTTTATTCAACCCCCTTCTAAACCTTACACTCACACCCCTTGGGACCTACAAGTGTTATCGGAGCGGTTGGTTCATTGAGCCTTCCGTGGTCATCAACTAGATCTCCAAATTTTTCAAAGTTTGCTTTAGCACTTGATCTTTCAAAACTCTTTTATTCAGCAAGGTTATTATCATGGAAGCAAATTTGACACGCATCCCTATGTTCACAATTGAGGAATTTGATGATTGGAAAATTCGTATGCAGGCTCATCTATCAGCATTACACGATGAAATGTGGATAGTGATAGAAGATGGGCCACTCCAAATCTTAAAAGTGAACACAATTGCAAGAAGAGCTGCTGCAGCTGAAGTAGAAGATGATGCTGCTCCCAGACCAACGATGGTTGAAAAACCAAGAGCTGAATGGACAAATGATGACAGGAAAAGATATAACTTGGATAATGTGGCCAAGGACATTCTTTACAAAACTTTGGACAAAGCCATGTTCAACAAAGTCAAATCATGCAAAACGGCAAAAGAAATCTAGGACAAGCTAACCTTGATTTGTGAAGGCTCAGAGCAAATCAAGGAAAATAAACTATCTGTTGTTGTACAAAAATTTGAAAACTTTAAGATGTTTGCAGGAGAAACCTTGGATCAACTGGATGCTCGGTTCACAAAAATTACCAATGAGCTATCTGCACTTGGAAAAGAATATACACAAAAGGAAATGTGTATGAAGATTCTAAGAAGTCTCCCAACTGAGTGGGATATGAAAGTCATGGCCATGAGACATTCCATGGACCTATCAAAGACATCCAACCATGAGCTATTCTCAGATCTCAAAGCCTACGAATTTGAGTTGAGAAGAAAAGACCAAGAAGAGACAGTTGTGCCCAAAACAGCTGCTTTAATAGTTAAGGATGGCAAGAGAGCTGAGGTCAAAGAAGTCATTGACCAAGAGGAGATAGCCCTGATGGTTAAAAGGTTTAACAAGTCTTCAACAAGAATTACAAGAGAGGCAAAGGTGAATCCTCCAGAAGACACTCAGCTCCCTCCAAGTCAAGGGAAGATAGGCCAACCAAGAGAGCAGAGCATCAAAAGTTGAATATCAAAGAGCCGACAATCCAAGGATGGAAAGAATCTGATCAAAAAGTTGAAAATCTATCTTTGAACCGCAGTGCAACCCGGTCACTATGCCATTGAATGCCCATATCCTGTAGTCAACAAATACAGGAATGAAGAGGAAAGAAAAGTCTTCAGAGAAAGAAGACAGGAAAAGAGAAAGGAAATGTTGGCTACAGAAACTACTGAGACAGTCAAGTCAAAAGACACAGCGGACTCGGAGAGTAGTTAAGCTGACTACTCAAGTGACTCTGAAGAAGAAGCCTTGATCTGTCTAATGGCTAAAGAACAAAACCAACCTGACCAAGAAGATGAGGTACACTCTAACTTATCACACTCAGATACTAGTGATAGTGATTGTGACACAAACACTTCATCACCCACTGATCTTTATGATTCATTAGGCAAAATGATGAAAGATTTTGAATACATTAAATCCTCACACACACTACTAAATGAGGAAAACAGCCTTCTCAAGAGCCAAAACTCATAGCTGACTAAGGAGCTGAGTACTCTAAGTCAAACAGCTGATGAGAATAAAAGTCTAAAGGCTGAAAATGCTAAGTTAATAGCCGAGATAGCTACTATAGAAAAGAGGGAGAATGACCTCAAAAATGTGATTGCCTCATTCACTAAGGCATCTAAATCTTTGGATGATCTTATTATGAGTCAAAGAGAATGTGGAGATAAGACAGGCTTAGGATTTAATTCCTTTGTGCTATGTCAAGCTCCAAAAGTGATTTTGAAAAAAGGATCTTCAAGTAATGAAGCATCTCAAAAATCCAAAACTCCAAATGATGCACACACATGTTTGATACATGTTTTTATCTTAATTTTGATGATTTTATTTTATCACCAAAACAATGTTTTTAAAGGTTGTCCAAATACTCCTAAATGATTTAAAATAGTTTTAATATTTTCCGGAGTATTTCCTCAAGTTTATTTTTGTTAATAATGGACAACACTTTTATTGCTTTTATATCAATGAGTTTTTACTCCTATAACAGGTTCCTAAATGTTGTCTAAATACTCTCGATCGATTTAAAATGTTTTTACTAAATTTTCGGAGTATTTCTTGAGTTTTATTTTCGACAAAAATTGGACAACATTTACTGTCTCGTGGTCGACCGGTCGCCCATATAGGCAACCCGTACCAAGATGTTTTTAGAAACAGAAAATGAGACGGAAGTAAAAAACAAGCGGACTCGGCCGCTTCAAGGCGTCGACGCCGTCGGCGACGACCGCCAATGGCCGACCTGGTACTGCAAGTTTGCAATTGAAATAGAACTTCTTTTCTCCTTTTTTACACTTAGGGAACCGGTTGAGACAGGGGTCGACCGGTGGCTATGTCGGCCAGTCGCCTGTTGAAATTTTCAAAGTATTCTTATTTCTCTTATTTCGTGCGACGGCCGCCATGTGTGACAAACTAAAATATGACCGTTTGACAATGACACGTTTCCTTAAATTGTGGGATTAATTTCTAACAGCTATATTCTTGATTTTAATTGTATTTTTCTGTAGATTTTCAATCCCCAAGAGGAGCCTATGCTTGATCAATCATCTCCTATAAATAGAGGAAGTTTTGGAGCAACCAAAACAACAATTGAGATACAACACAACAAGATACACTTCAAGCAAATACTTGGTCTTTCATTGTTATTATTCTTGTTGTAAATTTGCCTAGCTTATCACTTTCACATCCCTGAGGTCTAGGCTATTCTTGATTACACCTTGCACTCAAATTGTATTATTCATTATCGAGTTGTAATCTTGATTTTTGGTTATCATTCAAACACAAGATATCCTTGTGAGTGTTCTTGTGGTAAGAACACACTTGGATGATCTAGGTGATAGGTGAAGAAGATTGTGGTGATCTTCTTATTGAGGTGTTGAAGAATTTGGTATTCTTGAGGTTGAAGATTGTGGTAATCTTCACAAGGTGCCGTTGAAGGAAGATTGTGGTAATCTTCAAAGTGAGATTGTGGTAATCTCCAAAGGTGGTGTTGAAGAAGAGTGTGGTGCTCTTCAAGGTGTTGTAAGTTGAATTTGTATTAATTTTGGTAATTAATAAAATTCTTTTTCTTTCAAATCCATCCGGATATCTTTGGGGTGGTAGAGGATTAGGCCCTAGTGGGTTGAACCTCTTTAAATCGACGTGTGTTGTTTTCTTTCCGCACCTTTATCATTGTGTTTGAGCATTCGTTTGTAAAAAGAGGGAAATCGAAAAAGATGGAGATAATCTATTCACCCCCCCTCTAGATTATCGTAGCCGCTTGGACTTACAACACATTTATTCCAAAGCACAATCACAAGCAAACTGGCCTTGGTTATAAAGGAAAAGGAAAACGACCCGAGTTGAGTGTCTTTGAGAGGACAGTGAGAAGAAATCCAAATAGGGTTCCTCAAAGAAACTCCAAACAGAGATACTCGTAAAGAAGAAAGCAGAGCTACCAAAAGCCCCGAGAAGGTCTATAAAAGAAACACATATGATGGGAATGGTAGAAAGTACCCAAGACAAGCTGATTGGAATAATGTGAACTATCAGCAAAGACCTATGTAATATAAGCCTAAGTGGCAAAGGCCTAGAACTCACCAAAGGCCATTCCAAAGGCATAAGAGTTATCATCAGCACACATATGCACCTAGGCACTACACTCGGAGATATCACAACTACCCAAAGAAGGCAATTGCTAAAACACATGCACATGCATACGACAAAAAAGAGACATTGTATGAACCCGAATCCCCAAGCAATTTGCCAAAATTAATTATGATTATGGCACTGATAGATGGCAACCTCTTAGAGTCAAATCATGTGGCTATAGGTTGGTTGGATCATCATACAATACTAACCCCTCAGGACCCAGGCAAGTATGGGTACCTAAAACCTAATTTCCTTGATTGCGTTCAAGGAGTAGGCCGAGTGCCAAGGAACCTGGTACATGGATAGTGGGCATTCCGGACACATGACAGAAACAAGAAAAATCTATCAAAATTCAAGGAGGTTAGAGGTGCAAAAGTCATATTTAGAGGAAATGAAGCTCCGGGAGAAATAAGAGGCATTGGATCCATCAAGAAAAATGGATTAGAAATTACGGATGTTGCATATGTTGAAGGCCTCAATTTCAACTTGCTAAGCATAAGTCAACTCGTGACAAAGGCTACAATGTTGGATTCAATATGGGTGTATGCCAAATCAAGGACAAACTAATGAAATAGTGTTGCAAGGATGCGGACAAAGAACATGTATGTGGTAGATTGGTCAATCAAACACCAAGCACTTGTCTGCTAGCAAAGAGCACAATTTGAATCAAGTTGGTTGTGGCACCGGAAAGCTAAGTCACCTGAACTTCAAAACTATTAACAAACTTGCAAGAAGTAATCTTGTGGAAGGACTTCCAGGACTCGAGATACTGAAGGAGAGTATATGTGATGCATGCGGATGGGAAAACAGATCAAATCATCATTCAAAGAAAAGACATGTCCATCTTCAACAAGAATATTGCACCGCTACATATGGATCTATTTGGTTCAGTTGAACCACCAACATAAGTGGGAAGAAATACACCTTGGTGGTAGTAGATGACTACTCAAGATATACATGGACAATATTCATGTGTAAGAAGAAAAAAACTCTGCAGAAACTACCACAACTGATGAAGAGAATACAAAATGAGAAGAGTCAAACCATTATCAAAATAAGATCGACGGAGGAACCGAGTTTGTCAATGGTATAATAACTCGATCTTGTATTAAAAATGGTATTGGTCATGAATTATCTGCAGCAAGGACTCCACAAAGAGAATGGAGTTGCGAGAAAGAAGGAATAGAACTATCAAAGAAGCGGCAAGGACCATGTTAGCTAAAGCGGTCTGCTAAAAGATTTTGGGCTGAAAGCAATAAACACAACATGTTATACTCAAAATAGATGCATGATAAATAGACAAACGACAAAAAGACTCCTATGAAATTTGGACAGGAGAAAGCCAAATGTTGCATACTTTAGAATATTTGGATGCAAATGCTTCATCCATAACAATGGCAAAGATAATTTAAAGGCTTTTGATGCTAAAGGCGATGAAGGTATCTTCTTAGGATACTCACCAAAGCAAAGCCTACAGTGCTCAACAAGAGGACAATGGTTACGAAAGAATCCATCCATGTGGTGTTTGATGAACCCAATGTAAATGGAGAAGACATTGAAGAGTCGATTGATAACCTGAATCAACCAACGATGCGAAGAGTCCCTATGTTGAAGGCTGAAGCTGGAATTATAAGTCCGGATGAAGATGAGATAGTTGAGTCTCAAAGACAATGAAAAAATCTGCACTAAGTGATGATGAGAGAGCTGATCAAAATAACACACCGCAAGACGATCAATCCACAAACTTACTCCAACTTTGATATAAGATGGCCGAGAGACCATCGACTTAACTAATCATTGGAGATGTAAGAGAAGGTGTGAAAACTAGATCCAAAACTCAACAAGAAGCAATGTTTACTTGCTTCATCTCACAAATAGAGCCAAAAGATGTGTCACAAGCATTGGATGACACACATTGGATTCAAGCCATGCAAGACGAGTTGAATCAGTTTGAAAGGAACAAAGTGTGGGAATTGGTTCAAAGACCTACCCATCAAAATGTTATTGGCACTAAATGGGTGTTCGAAACAAGATGAATGAGGAAGGTTACGTGGTGAGAAACAAAGCAAGATTGGTAGCCAAAGGGTATTGCCAAGAAGTAGGAATAGATTTTGATGAAACTTTTGCTCATGTGGCAAGATTGGAAGCCATAAGGATGTTTCTTGCCTATGCAGCTCACAAGAACTTTATTGTATATCAAATGGATGTAAAGAGTGCATTCCTTAATGGGTTATTGGAAGAAGAAGTATATGTTCAACAACCTCCAGGATTTGAGCGGAGGAAGACTCTTGGAGATAAGGTATACAAACTCAAGAAAGCTTTATATGGATTGAAACAGGCACCCGAGCATGGTATGATACATTATCACAATTCCCGATCGAGAACGGATTCACAAAAGACAAAGTGGATAGAACACTCTTGAGAATTCAAGATGGGAAAAGTATACTGCTTGTTCAAATATATGTGGATGACATCATCTTTGGATCCACAAACAAAGAGTCATGTGATAAATTCTCAAATCTTATGCAAAGCAAATTTGAAATGAGCATGATGGGAGAGCTGAAATTCTTCCTTGGACTCCAAGTAAAACAAAATTGAAGGATGGAACCTTCATAAGTCGGACAAAATACACCGAGATTTAATGAAGAAATTTGGTATGGAAGAGAAGTCTTACGAAAATACCAATGAATACATCGATCAAAATGGATATGGATGCGGATGGCAAGCACAGTAGATCAAACAAGATCTGAGCACTTATTGGATCATTGCTCTATCTCACAACAAGCAGGCCGGACATCACCTTTGTTGTAGGTGTATGTGCAAGATTTCAATCTGCTCCAAAAGAAAGCCACATGAGATATTTGGAAGAAGTACCTCGGCTTATGGCACATGTGAAATGCTTGGAAATAGGTTAATCTCCTGGTTTAGAAAGAAGCAAAATTCAATAGCTACCTCCACAATCGAAGCGAGAATACATAGGCTGCAGGCGGGCATTGTGCCCAAGTCTTATGGATGAGACAACAACCGAGAGACTATGAGGTTGAAGAAAAGGAAATTCCAATTATGTGTGATAACACAAGTGCAATTGCAATCACTCAATATCTGTCTTTGCATTCAAGAACAAAGCACATTGATGTCAGATATCACTTCATAAGAGATCATGTTGAAAAGAAGGACATCACCTTGGAATATATCTCAACTGATAAGCAATTAGCCGACATATTCACAAAACCATTATGTGAATCAAGATTTGAAGAACTCAAACATGAATTGGGGTTAATTGGGCTGAGTTGACACTCAGAAGACTCAAAGAAAAGAGATGAAACACGAAAAGATGAAAAAGAGCTGAACTCTTGAATTAGCTAAGTGAATCAGCCGTATCAGAGAATCAACTGCATCGACTTAGCTGACAGTTGAGTATCTATGTGCAAATAGAGAAGAGTTAAATTAGCTAAGGAATAAGCTGAGTCATTTATGAGCAAAGTGACAAAAATGCAGTCGTTTTTACTAAGCGGGAATGCTTTTAAGAATGACGTCGGATAATTATGACGCGTGTCTGATCAAAAAGCTGCACACAAAGCTTATGATTGGATATAAATGCTGCCGCATTAAATACGACAAAATTAAGTGTAAATTGGCGTGCAAAATCTGAGCCGTTGATCTTGATCAAATTTCACAAACCACCCGCACGTCCTTTCATAACCCATACTTATACCATTTCGTCCGATTTTCTCTCACTTTACCAAAACTGTTCATCTCTCTCGAAGGCAAAGAAAGAAATTTTCTCTCAAAACCCTACAGATCCTCAAGTTCATTTTCAAAGTTTCGTTCGGTAAAACATCGAAAAATGGCATCTACTCATGATTTCGTCAAGTTGGGAAAGCAAATACATACTGGGTCTACTGTGGATTTCGACGGCATGATCAAACAGGTCCGACGACACCCTTGTGAAGAAAGATAGCACGAAGCTGGAAAAGTCCAAAAAACCGTTTTTGACGATGGAGTTTCGATGACCTACGTGGAAGAGGTCGCACAGTTCTACGTGAATGCTGAAGTTCACGTTGAGGGCATCAAGTCCTCTGTTCACGGAAAAGAGTTCACCATCACTGCCAAGGATCTGGCAGAACACTGTTTGTTATCGGCGGAAGGAGTGCCGGAGATTTATGAAGGCGATGTTAACCTGGCCGCCGCTTGGAAGGAAGTAGCCAAGTCCGATCATTGTCTTTGCGAAGGTGGTCTACACAGCCTAACAAGAAGTCATTGAAAGAGGACTACCACAAATTGCTGGACATTGTTGCCAAATGCATAGACATCAAATTTGGAAGCTTTGACCAGCTGTCCAAAGCTAAGCTGATTGTAATGGCTGATATCATTGAAGAAAAGAAGGTGAACTGGGCTGAGTTTGTATACAGCAGACTCTGCCAGAATATTGGGAATAAATCCTTCAAGGAGGATGGTACGTTTGGAGGTTCCCTGGTGCGGCCTGGTGATTGGTCGGATGATGGAAGTAAAAGGAGTTCCTCTTGACATGGAAAGGCGTTCCATGTAAACAAGAAGATGTTCGATCTAACCTTTCCTAGCACGAGAAGATAGCATATTGAAAGAGAGGCGATCACGAGTGAGGGGGAATCACTGTCTGAAGAAACAAACTGTCTCCTCCTCTCCCCCGGAAGAAGGCTACCCCTCGTAGAAATTTGCTAAGAAGACCGATGCCCAAAGAAAAAAGAAGAAGAAAACAAAGATGCCCCTGCCCCTGCCGAGTCACCTGTCCCCGCAGCCGTGTCTCCTGCCCCAGCAGCCGCAGCGGAGAAGGAACCTCAAATACCTTCTCCGATTGTCAAGAAAAGGAGAACCGATAAGCCGAAATGGCCAGCTCCTTAGAAGAAGACGACAGCACCGGCCCCCGCCGCCCGGACTCGAAGAAAAACCATATCCGAGCCCGAAATCCCTCTCGTAAGGACTAAAAGAAGAAGAATCTTCAAGCGTTCGAGCTTGAGAAATCGACCGAGTCGACCACTCACCAAAACAAATACCGGAGATCGATGAAGAAGTAGAGTCTCCGAAATTATAGATGAAACAACCAAGTCTGTCTTTGCCGTCGATCACAGAGGCAAATCAAGACACAATGTAGTCCGAGGCAATTTGAGACACAAAAAGCGCAAGAAAAGCAAACTCTCCTATTGATAGGGTTGTATCCCCTCCCGCAATGCACGCCTCGAGGGTGGGGAGCACCAAAGTTTGCTACCCTCAATCCCTGAGCACGAGGGATAGCAGGGAGAAGATGACAAGGATGATGATGTGATGATCCTATCCCCACCATATCCAGACATCCAAAATCGTCTGCAAGAATGAAGGAAATGGAAGCTGAGTCGATCCAGGGAACAGTTCTAAAGACCAGAATTCATTGAAGAAGAAGACGAACTGTTGAACTTTCTTGGATTGACCAATGTGGTCCAAGCACTGGATGAAGAAAACTGCATAGATATCTTGCAGATCTTCAAGGATAAGGAGAAGGAGAGACTAGCAGAAGAAGCTGAGGCTCGTGAAAAGGCCAGTATTTGTCCCTTTACTGGAACCACTGATCATACACATCCCCATCTCGACATTATCTCTGGGAGTGATGAGGATCTGGACCCTGCTACTGCTACAGAAGAATTAGAGATGCAGCAAGCCATGCGGGAATCCAGGGCCCTACATGAGCAACGATTGTTGGAAGGACTAGGGGAGTCTTCCACATCACAGTTGGAGATTGATCCGATGGGAGTGGTGCAGCATATTGCCACTGTTGTCGCTGCCACCACTTCCCCAGCACACTCAGAAGAAGGTGACAAGGGAACTGCGATGAAACTGGGATTGTGGACCCCTAATGAAGGTGTCTTACCACCTGCCCCAATGGCTGAATTCTCAAAGGGAATAGGGAGTCCGAGACGAGTGACCCCATTCAAGTCACTCACCGGTGTGTGCCGGGGGAAACTCCTCCACCGCGCAAGGTCGGAGGATGCTTGCAGTGACTCCACAATGAATCTCGGAGGCAAAGTGGAGAAGGAACAACAATCGAATACACAACAAGTTGTCATCGATGAGGCTCGAGGCGCTTAAGATCGTCTCACCGGTGCCAATCGCTCTGCGAGGCAATGACACAGCTGATGCGGTCGAGGCACATGAAGGAATCGCCTGGGAGTTAACACTGGCAATGAAAGTGCAATCCATGGAGTTGAGACTCTAGTGGATGCCACCTCGAAAGACCCCAAGACAACTAACACCGTCGAAGGGATCGTCCAAGGCCTCGTTGCAGCTTGAGACTGTAGGAGGTAATGAAGGCCAACGGAGGTTGAGACTTCCCAGGGTAAAGAGGCGGGCACAAAACATCCCTCCTACTATCATTGATCCATCCGAAAAGGAGATAAGTGCTCTTCACGATTCCCAAGACAACCCCGATGTAACCTTTCCGGGATCGAAGGTGAAGACGAAGGCCGAGTCATCCCCTATTGCCGATCCAAAAGACTCAACCGAGGATGTTCTTCCAAGCACGAGTAAGTCGACCTTAAGGCTACTCGCCAAACATTTAATTTTGATGATGAGCCACCCATGGAAATCTCATCATCATCCGATGACGCTCGATATGGCCGAGACTAGTCAACTCACGTGGAAAAACCAAATGAGACCAACGAAGGCTATTAAGACAATGAGGCTCGGCAAAGCGGGTCAACTTCACAAAGCAGACCCAAACAAACAGTCAATCGCGCAGCTCCCCAAGCTGCGGATGATCGACTCCACCGGAACTTCATGAGCACAAGTTGTCATTGAGCAGATTCCCGTTGCCCATGATGATCCGTTTGTAGAATCATTTCCCTTCTCTCTGGAAGTACCTGACCTTCCTGAAGAATCAGCTAGAGATCAAGAACGCTTCCATAAACATGATCCTATTATTCCAACAGACACCATCATCCCAGCAGACTTTGACTTTGATGTTGCTTGGCCGCCACCGAGACAGTGACAGTGACAGGTTCGGGAAGTTTTCAAGGCCATATTTGCAGAGATAGAAAAGATGGAGAGGCACCAGGCCTCACTAGACATGAGGCTGGATAACAGAGACGCAAACCTTACTGCCGATCTGCGAGGCATAATTGTCAGGATCCGGGAATGGTGGCAACAACAGCAGATAATGCGCGTAGAACAAGCTCAATATTTCAGGACATTGTTCAATAAATTGCTAGTCTGGCGGGCTGAGAATGCTGATGCAACGACAAGAATGCAAGAGAACATCAAACGAATGCATGAATCTCATACCACAGAGATGCAACTGCTGCGTGAATATAATAAGAAAGAGCTCCTGCACGTAGAGGAGAACATGGATCGGAAGTTTAGCCTCCTCATGGCTGAAATGAAGCTGGTAACATCTGAATCCAACGCCACCCGCTCCGAATTTCGTGCAGCATACTCCGCAGCAGATTCAAAGCATAACTCAGCTACCAGGCCGCTTAGACTTCATGATTGCTAGCTTGTTTCGGGGGTTCCTCTCTCCTTTGATGATGCCAAAAGGGGAAGAGGAATACCTAAAGGCATTGAAAGGATCTCCAAAGGCGAAAAGGAGGACGCCTTGTTGTGAAGGGAAAGACAACTGAGGAAGAGAGAAGAGAGAAGAAAGGAAAATCTATTGAGGGGGAAGGTTCGAAAGATATGACCTTGATGATTGCTAAAACCCCCAAACAAGGTCTTGTCACAACGGTGATATCATCAAAGAAACTCCCGATGACTCGCCACTCCAACACTCTGCAGTACCCATGGCTGAAAAGAGAAAGATAGTTGAAGCAGGGATGAAGGAAGTGGAAGGAAAGATGGATGCCCGAGTTATGGATATTCTGAAACAACATGGAGGCATTCCAACAGACAGAGACACCTATGCCATTTCAGATGTCGGAACCGAGCCAAGATCTGTTGATGAATTCAAGACGCTCGCGTCTGAAGGTTACTTCGCAAATATGTCCATGGCCAAAGCCTGGGATTTGTACTGGGAAAAGGTCTCAAACTATGTGAAGAAGGCGATGGCGACGACTAATGGCGATCACTCTGCTAGTCACTCAAATTTGAAAAAGAAGGCCCCGATGACAAGACACGCCCGAGAGGAAGAGGAAGAAGCGATGGTGGAGGAAGAGTTTGGACCTGGAGACCTCTACCCAAAAACATTGAGTACATAGATCCAGCCAAGAAAGGAGGGATCTATTGGGCTGGATTCGACGAAGTAGCTAACCTGCAAGTGGCTAAAAACAATGCTGAGTATGTGAAGAGGATTGAAGAAGAAAATAGAAGACAAAATCAGCTACGGGAGGAAAGACAAGAAAGAAAAAGAAGAGATGAAGCTGCCAGAAAGGCTTATGAGAAAAAGAAGGCAGCTGAGGATGAGAAGAAGTGAAAAAGGTCAGAAGATGACAGAGCTGAAGAAGAGGAAAGAAGGAGGCAGCGAAGGAGATGAAAAGTTGTTGTCCACCCCTTCATGTATTTTACTATGTAAATACATCTTTATGTAAAGTCTTCTGTACATCGAATAAAATTGTATAATTTCCATACTTGCGTAGATATAGAACAACATGATTACCTTAAGTTCTGTTTAAGCTTTGATACACTCTGTAAACAGCTGTGTAAAGAACGAGAATGTTATGATCAATAAAAAAATTGATTCTACGCATACATTCTGTGATTCTACATTGTCTGTACGTATCTTTCCTGTTTAATTATTGTATGAATGTTTTAAGTTTTGGCATCATCAAAAAGGGGGAAATTGTTGGGAAATTATTTTTAGATTTTGATGAATGCCATGTAAAACTTAGAATAGAAAGTTGGCACCATTTTTATTGTAAATTGCATTGTAATAGATAGGGCTGGTCGAGCTGAGTCAAGTCGACTATGCTGAACATACAAGAAGACAACCGAGACTAGAAGGAAGACTCACTGCGAGGCGGTGAGTGCGGCAAAGAAGAGAAGACAGAACTCGATCAAGGTGCGGTGAGATCTGGATGAGTAAAGTATCGATCAAGTCAACTCAAAACATCCAAGTCTCAAGTTGAAGTGACGAAAGAGTCATCCAATGATTGGAAGGCGACTCAAAGTCACCTGGGAAAGTTAAGGAAATGCGATCAAGTCGAGATAATCGAAAGAGATCCGTTGCACGCGAAGTCAAGAGAATTACTTAAACAAGTAATATCTCCATCTTGCCTTTCTTAAAGTGCTCGATTCGAGAAGCGTGCAAAAGGAATAAACCAATGGGAAGCACTGGGACTGTGTCGAACTCAAAAGTCAAGAATCATTCATACGAGGAAATGTCAATTCCAAGGAATGCAACAAGACAAGCCAACGACCACAAGTGTCTTTTGAAAATAAGCATATCTCTTCAACGGGCAGATTTTCAAAAGAACACTATAAAAGGCTGAGGAATCTATTTGAGAAACAAGTTGGTTACCTTGACAATTAGAATCAAATACGAGCAAGAAAAGCAATATCTGTAACCAAAAATATTCTCAAGTCATTCTAGTTCAATCTCAAGCCTACATTACGAAGGAAATCAATCCAACACTCACCTGTGAAGGAAAGACAACTTCAATCAGTTGAAGAGGAAACATTTGAAGAATCAAGGGTTCTACATTCCACGGAGGATTGTAGGAAGGTTCAAGGTCGAACCAGTCTCAAGTTTTTGGAGGGCTTCGTGATCAAATCCAAGAAGCTTGAGCAAGTGGGTAGTAGTAGCAAAGCGCAACTGCCTGTGAAGAAGGCGAGTCGCATACGAGAAGCCACCGTGTGACCAAGGCATCTCAGATCGAGTCCCAAAGGATCAAGTTAGTTTGTGTGATCAAAACTTGTATCGGATCGTTAACCACTTTGTATATTGATCAATACTTAGTGGATTCCTCCGGAGTTGGAGAAGAGAGGAGTAGAAGAATTACCCCATCTTCGAACCTCTATAAAAACTTATTGTGTCATTTACATTTCAAGACTTTAATTTCTCGTGATATTACTTTAATATCTCACGAGAAATTTGCTATCCAATTGATAATCAACAAAGTGCTAAAACCAAGTATTAAAACAAACTTAACCAAATTCAAGGGTGTTAAGTCTTCCAATAAAACATATCACGGTTGAGTTAAGTCTTTAGTCAAAACAATTGAGTTATTCTCACAATCTCGGCTCGAGTCAGTGAGTGACTAACTTTCTTTGATTAACTAACTTAGTTGTCCATCAAGGACTCAACTGTGAAGTAAGTATTAACTCAAATGTTTTAAAAGGACTAAATCGAAAAGTTGGTAAGGTTTATTCAACTCCCCTTCTAAACCTTACACTCACACCCCTTGGGACCTACACCTTTGTCATACTCGCTCATGCGACTCTTTGGATTCCCTTATAGCTTGCCTAAACTCAGCTTTCTCCTTTGCTTTAGCAAGGTCAATTTCCTCAATATCACTATCATCTTTGTCAATCGGTTCTAAGGCATGCCTTGGGCATCCGTGAAGGCACAAGAATGAGGATTCTTCGATTCTTCAATAACCTTAGCCTTCTCAATAGCTTTAAGCCTATCATTCTCCTTCCTGTCAAATAGAATATTGATGCAACAGTCTTCATCCAGAGATGTGAATACACCAACGTCCCCTAAAAATTCTAGGAGGTATTCTTTCTCCTCAATGAATTCCGGGCTTTTGAATTGGTGCCTAGACAAGCTCAACTTCCAAGCCCTCCAAATTCTAAGCCTCTCCTGTGTGTCTGGATATGCAGGAGACAACATCACAAGGTCATCATCCTCCTGCATGGGCTCAAGAGAAACCCTCTCCTCCTCAACTGTTCGAGCATCCGTTTGAGGGGAGCGTACGACTAACTCCTCGTCTTGGTCAGCTGTGCCAACTTTTTTTCCTTCAGTTGTTTCTTCTTCAGTCTGCTGACCTTAATCAGTAGTCTTCTCGACTACAGTGGTGGTTTCCTCACCACCATCAGCTTGCTTAGACTATTGCTCCTCTACATCAACAGTCTCCCTTTCAACTTGAGTGCCAGACTCGACTGGCTTTTCCAAGGTAGATCTTCTAACTAATCGCCTTCTCATGGTCTTAACCAAAGGAACTTCGGGTTCCACGTCCTCAGGTTCTTCAAATGTAAAAGCTGATTCACCCATTTTCAGCTTTTTTAATGCAGCTGCCCTCCTAAGCATGGCAGTTTGCTTCCTCCTTATGATTGGAGAAGGCACGGAGAGTCCTTCTCGATCTTAGCCGGGGCAGGTGCTTGGTCTTCAACGGCTACGAGGGTAGGGGCGATCTTTCTTTGCAACAACTCTCTTCTTTTTCCGAATAGGCTTGGAGAAGGAGCTTTGTAGTTGTAGCGGTGTCCTCGGGGATAGGATCACCACTCACCTTCGGTGTCGGCTCTTCTTGCATGGGCTTGCCTGCTGTGCGTGAGAGAGGTTCGCCTTGAACATCTTTTTGTTGACATGGAAGGGTTTCCCATGTCTGAGGGGAATATCCTTCACCTCCATCAGGTGGCCAATCACAAGGTCATACCCCATTGAACTTATGAACAAGCTGCCAGCAGAGATCGTCTTGTTCATTGTGTTATGGCAGATTCAGCTGAAGATGAACTCAGCCTAGTTCACCTTTTTTTCTTCCATTATAGCAGCCATGACATGCAGATTCGTCCGAGACAGCTAATTGAAGCTGCCAAACTTCATGTCCACACACTTGGACACAACATCCATTAGCTTGTGATAGTCGTCCTTGATCAACGACTTCTTGGCTATGTAAACAGCCTTAGCAGTAGAATCTGGCTTTGCGATCTCCTTCCACGCTGCAGCCACGTTGACGTCTTTTTCAGCAATTTCTTTTAGCCCACTTGAAGGAAGGTGGCAATGAGTAGTCAGGTCCACAACAATAATCTTGATATCGGTACTATGGACGGAAGACCTTATTTCTCCATCGTGAACCTCAGCGTTCACATAGAACATAGGTACCTCTTCTAGGTACGTATGAGAAAACTCCACGGTGAGAAATCCTTTAAGGCTAGATTTCTCCAACTTATCAGCGATTTTCTTGGCAATGGCCTTATCAACCCCTTGCTTCACTATCCCATCAAAATATATGGTAGAACCCGAGTGGATCTTCTTAGCCATCTTTACGAAGTCAAAACTTGAACTCATTTGAGAAAAAATGAACGGTGAAAACTTGAACTATGAGCACGGTACGAACTAGGGTTTTTGCTTGGTTGCAGAGAGAACTTTGCCTTTTCTTCAAAGAGATAAATGTATTGTGAGGAGAGAGAAATTTGATTTTTGGGTATATAAGGGATGTGAGGGGACGGTTTTTAGAATTTGAAAAGGTTGATCAAGATCAACGGTTGAGATTTAAAGCTTGAAATCGCATTAATTTTCCCGCATTAAATGCAGTAGCATTTATATCCAATCATAGGTTGAATGTGTACAGGTTTACTCGACACCATAATTACGCTAACGTAATGCCCAAAAATATTCCCGCTCACAGAAAACGACTGTGTTTTGTCATTTAGCTCTTAAATAACTCATCTAACTTCCAAAGGTGACTTAACTCTGCTTCTCTCTTCTCATGATGATCACTCAGCTGTCAGCTAACTCGATATAGCTGACTAGCCATCTTGATTGTTTCACTTGTCTGGAAAATGAAACTTTGTTGTTTTTCAATTTCTATCTTCTTTGACTCTGCTGATTGAGTCCTCTGAGTCTCCTAATTTGGCTCAATCAATCCTAGCTCATTTGTAAGCTCTTCAAACCTTGATTCACATAATGGCTTAATGAATATGTCGGCTAACTACTTATTAGTTGACATGTAATCCAAGGTGATGTCTTTCTTTTCAACATGATCTCGAATAAAATGATATCTGACATCAATGTGCTTAGTTCTTGAATGCAATACAGGACTTTGAGTAATTGCAATAGCACTTGTGTTATCACACATAATTAGAATATCTTTTTATTCAATATCATAGTCTCTCAGTTGTTGCCTCATCTATAGAACTTGGGCACAACAGCTTCCTGCAGCTATGTACTCTGCTTCAGCTGTGGATGTAGTTATTGAATTTTGTTTCTTGTTGAACCAAGAAACTAATCTATTTCCAAGCTTTTGACAGGTACCTGATGTACTTTTCATGTCTACTCTACATCCAGCATAGTCTGAGTCTGAGTAGCCAACTAACTTGAAACCTCCATCCTTTGGATACCATAAGCCAACTTCTTGGCATCCCTTCAAATACCTTAGGATTCTCTTGGCTGCAGTCATATGACTTTCTTTTGGTGCAGATTGAAATCTAACACATACACCTACAGCAAAGGTGATGTCTGGCCTACTTGCTATCAAATAGAGCAAAGATCCAATAAGGGCTCTATACCTGGTTTGATCTACAGATTTGCCATCTGCATCCATATCCATCTTGATTATGTATTCATGGGGATTTTCGCTGATGACTTCTCTTCCATACCAAATTTCTTCATTAAATCTCTAGTATATTTGGTTTCACCCTTCAATTGCTTGACTTGAAGATCTAGGAAGAAATTCAGCTCTCCCATCATACTCATTTCAAAATTCCCTTGCATGAGGTTTGAAAACTTGTCACACAACTCTTTATTAGTTGATCCAAATATGATATCATCCACATAAATTTGAACAAGCAATATACTCTCTCCATCTTGAATTTTGAAGAGTGTTCTATCAAGCTTACCTTTGGTGAATTCATTGTTAATGAGAAACTGAGACAATGTGTCATACCAGGCTCTTGGTGCTTGTTTCATTCCATACAAAGTTTTCTTGAGCTAGTAGACTTTATCTCCAATAGTTTTCTGCTCAAAACCTGGAGGTTGCTCCATATAGACTTCTTCTTCCAAAAGTCCATTCAAAAATGCACTCTTCATATCCATTTGATACACAGTGAAGTTCTTGTGTGCAACATAAGCAAGAAACATCCTAATTGCTTCCAATCTAGCAACAAATGACAAAAGTTTCATCAAAATCTATACCTTCGTCTTGGCAATACCCTTTGGCTACCAATCTTGCTTTATTTCTGACAATAGATCCATCCTCATTCATCTTGTTTCTAAATACCCATTTAGTACCAATAAAATTTTGGTGGGTAGGCCTTTGAACCAATTCCTAAACCTTGTTCCTTTCAAATTGATTCAGTTCTTTATACATAGCTTTCCAATGTGTGTCATCTAATGCTTGAGACACATCTTTAGGTTCTCTTTGGGAGATGAAACAAGTAAACATAGCTTCATGTTGGGCTCTGGATTTGGTTCTTACTCCATATCTAACATTTCCATTGATTAATTCAGGTGGATGGAGTTACCCACTCAACAGACTCGACTGAGTTGTTGATAGTATAACTTAGATGCTTTCAGCTAACACTTACAACAGTAGTAGATTTTGTTTTAGCAATTGTTATTATCAGTTGAGTTCAACAATTATAACTTAGCAGCAGATATAAAATAAGTTCAAGAATTAAATGTGTTGTAAGTAAATAAGACACAAGGAATTATTATAGTGGTTCGAGGATGGAGTAATTCCTCTAATCCACTCTTCTCCAACTACTGGAGGAATCCACTAGGTAACAAGATCTTGGTTACAAAGTAGTCAACAGTCTGAGTCAGCTTCGATCACACAACCAGCTGCTCCTGGGACTCATCTTCTTCACAAAACAGTTGTCTTGCTACTTCAGCTCCTTCAAACTCTTGGATTTGTTCACACAGCCCTCCAACGAGTCCAAAGCCTCTGGTTCGAACTTGAACCTTACTACTTCTCCTTCAACCTTGGAGAGTAGACCTATTTGTTCTTTAAACAGAATTTCCTGTTCAACTGGTGAAGTAATCTTTCATTCACTGAATATGTTGGATTGAGTTTTTTCGAATTTTGGCTTGAGGATATCTTTGAAAGCTTGAGAGAATTTGCAGGTTATTACTTGCTTGAATTCATGATAGTCTTATGAAATTCGTCACTTGAGTAACCTTCTCTCACTTGCTTCCTCAGCCTATTATAGTGTAGATTTGAAATTATGTCCGTTGAAGAGATAAACAAACAATTCATATCTCACTCGTAGGTTGTTGGCTTGTCTTGTCTTGCGGATTCTTGAGGATCATACCATTGGTTCCTTGCTTTTTGCACTCTTTCAGCAAAATAGCTTTATTGTTGGCAGTCTGATACCGGCCTATTTCCAGCAAAACCTTGACTTGTGTTGACAGCGGATCTCTTTCAGCTTTCTTCAAGTCTTGTCTGCTGCAAACCCCTTTTGACATTCGATTCCAATCATTTTGAAATGACTTAGCTGTCAGTCAGCTGACTGGGACAACTTTTTGTCACTTGACCGAGTCTTCACTTGGCTTCACATAGGCGCACACACACGTGTGTCTCTCTTCGATCTTGATCGACTCTTTTAGTCTTCAACTTAATCGCTCCAACTCAAACTTATCACCTATCTATTACAAGTTGAATTACATAGAAAATGGGGTGCCAACTTCCTAATCTAAGTTTTACATGGTATCATCAAAATCTAAACATAAATTCTCCCAACATTCCCCCTCTCTGATTATATTGTAGATATTCTGAGTAACCTAGGCGTGTGCCCAGCCCAATTGGTTCCGAATGCTTATCGCCATATATTAGGTTTTATTATTCTAATGCGTTATTTTCATAAGACGTCTTCCTTTTCTCACTTTTGGAGTTTGAACTCTATAAACTCTTCCTCAACAACTAGTGAAAAGGGGATTTTTCTACATCTCACCTAGAACACATCGTAAATTGCTCCACCTTCTCCCCTCTTCTGTGTGGCCTTGGAAGGAGAGGTTTATTTTCGTGCGAGCTCCTATTGATAGTCCTTGGGGAGTTCCTTTAGATTGGAAAGTTACACGACCTCGCCCCCGGGACCTCGCTCCTGTTTCTTAGGGGAAGACTTTGTTCCTAACGAGCTGACTAAGAATTGGTTTGTGGCGGCCGATCTTTTAAAAGAGGAGGTTCATTCACTTGCTGACCTTAGCCCTACCCTGAGTCCAACTTCACTTACTTTGGGTAATCTTCATTCCACTTTATTCGTGTGTTTTTCTCGATCTAACATGTCTTACCCTTATTTTTTCTCTTATTTTACAGATATGGCAGTTCCCTCGGCGCTCATTGAGAAGCAATTGAAAGAACAAAAAGAGCCCTTGCTTGCTAGATGTAAAGAACGACCTCTCCCTATGCCCAAGCCCACTGAAGCTAAGGGAGCGTCTGGGTCACTAGCTAGCCACTCTCAACATGGAGATGTCCCTGAGGGGCATGTTGAGCTACCCACTGGAGCTGCTGGTAACCAAAGTGACCCCTCCCCTATTCGTTCTACTTCGTCTTGGCAGTCGGCTAACACGAGTCCACCGAATGCACGAGCCGAGGAAGGATAAGTCCAAGTCTAAGGATAAAATTCACAAGGATAAGTCCAAGAACTAAGTCCAAGGATAGCGATTTAACTTATCCACAAAAAGGCCTCCAAGAAGGCGAAACAGGGGCCTCTAGCGATCCTGATTTGGATGATCTTATCCACAAAAATGCGGCCTCAAATGCGAGAGATTGAGCGAAGTAAGACTCCACAAATGGTATCACACCCCTTCAATGCCTCCTTGCCTCGCACGATTCCTAAATGGTATATCAATGGCCGAAGCTCCATTCTAGACACTCGTGCTGGGGAAGATTCATTCGAATTGTATAAGCATACGCTTCTACCTACTGATCAATTTACTCTGGCCACCCTCGACTTCACCCACCTCGAAGAGCTCGCTGCTCATAATAACTTCATGGTATATTGTCACTTCGTTTTTGCTTTTTTCTCCTAGTATTATATATAATTTTGGCATGTATCTTTTTCAGAATAATGCTATTCTCCACCATGCTTTCTTGCGAGTGACTGACTGGAAAAGTGCCCATAATTCTCAAGTAAGTGATTTAAATAGGCTGTCTGAAAAGTCAAATGGGTGGAGCTCGAGAAAGAGAAAGCGGTAAAGGAAGCCCGCAACAACGAGCTTACTTAGGAATGCTCACTTCTCTGAGCTCAAGTTCAAAGTTTGAACGAGCAGATATACAAGTCTCAAGATGATATCCGTGATTTAAAAAGGCTCATGCCTCGGAGCGTCTGGAATCTTATACCTCGGGTCGCTCTCGTGGCTATCATGAGTACGTTGGCTCGGATGACAATAAAAATGCGACCACTAAGGCTCGTTTCGAGGGTGTGCGAGCTTTTCTTGATTCTCATTCTTTTAAGAACCTCATAGCTCGTAAGGCGGTCGTTTATCCGTTAGATGGTTTCAAATGGTGTCGCGAATGAGCTCTTAGCGAGGGGGCCTTTAGGGATGATTTTGACCCTGCCAAGCTTGACCCATTCCAAACTGACGACATGGAGAAAGCTCCCGAGGGAGAGGCTGAGATTGTTGATGAGGAGATCGAAGACATTAAAGAAATTGACGAGGCGGATGAATTTTTAGAACTGATTCAATCACACGGACCACCAGAATCCACCCGAGGCGGAAAATGATAATGACGAGGACAAGTAGGCTACTCCTTAAAATGACAGCCTGATTTTCTCTAGGCTAGTTGTTTATTTGTAATCGGAAGACGCTTTGTGATGTCAACCTTATTTTGTAATCGTAAGACGCTTCGTGATGTCGACCTTGTTTTGTAATTGGAAGACGCTTCATGACGTCAACCTTGTTTTGTAATCAGAAGGCGCTTCATGACGTCGACCTTGTTTTGTATGTGACTAACAAACATTTAGTATTTTTTTGTGGTTAAATCTACTGCCTCCTTAAATTACCTTGTTTTTAATTTCTTCAAAATAGCTTTTGGTCATTTCTTAAGAGTACTTAGTTTTTCAATTTGTTTGTTATGGCCTCGTAGGCTCACTCAACCTCGTCAGTTTGCTTTCGGCTTATCTCATCGAGCGTACCACGTGTGTGTGCTCTTTATTGCAAGTGACTTTTTCAGGTCGCTTTAAGGTTTGTCTTATCGGGCGAACCCAATGGCTTACTCCTTATTATCCACGATCCTTTCCAGATCATTTTTGGGCTTAACTTATCAAGCGAACCTCGTGGGTTTGCTCCTTATTGCCCATGATCCTTTCCAGATTGCTTTTGGGCTTAACTTATCGAGCGAACCTTGTGGGTTCGCTTCTGATTGCCCACGATCTTTTTCAGATTGCTTTTGGGCTTATCTTTTCGAGTGAACCTCGTGGGTTCGCTTCTAATTGCCCGCGATCTATTTCAGATCACTTTTGGACTTATCTTTTCGAGCGAACCTCGTGGGTTCGCTTCTGATTGCCCGCGATCTTTATCAAATCGCTTTTGGGCTTATCTTTTCGAGTGAACCTCATGGGTTCACTTCTGATTGCCCGCAATCTTTTTCAAATAGCTTTTGGGCTTGTCTTGATCCCACTACAACATAAATGATATTAGGTAACACTCAAACAATGTTACCTAATGGCCATAAAATGTTACTATAGACAATAGGTAGCACTTTTATGGCGTGCACGCACTTGCCCGTGCTACCTATAGTCTAAGGTATCACTTTTATTAGCTTTTAGTAACACTTTTTCTATGTGTTACATTAAGTTTTCTATTGGTAACACTTTGAAGCAATATTTCTAAAGTGTTACATATGAATCTTATGTTAACACTTTTTATATTTATAACACTTTAAAAAAATACTTCTACAATGTTACATATTAATCTTATGTAACACTTTTTTGTAAAGCACTTCGTAGAAATACTATTTTTGCCACCAAGTAGATTCGAACCCACGACTTGTTATGTATGGAAGTGACAATTTGCCACTAAGCTAAGTTGATTCTTATTACGACTTTTGCTTTGTTTTATATATATACATACACAGACATATATATAAATTATATTATATGTATATATAATATATTTTATATAATAAAAATTATATTATATAATATATGTATTAAATTATGTTATACACGGTATATATCAAATTTTATATTATATCTTATATAGTTTGAAAATCATATTATGTTATATATTAAAGGACACAATCAATTAAAAATATCAAAAATATATAAAATAAATTTATCGATCATTAAATATTCAATCGGTAAAAATAAAAATATATAAAAATATAAAATTAATTTACCGACAGATAAAAAAGTTATAACAATAAAAAATTAAATAATAAAATAAATAATAAAAAATAATTTACCGAAACGAAAATAATTCCTAAGTAATTACCGACAACATCAATTATCATTGGTAATTTTTTTTTATAAAAGTAAAAAAATAAAAAAAGTTAACGATGAAATTGGTCTCCGTTAGTAAAAATTAATAAATAAATAAATAATAATAATAAAATATATACATGCGCATTTTTAAAGTCGGTATTACGACGGAATTAATTACCTCCGTAAAAATAAAAAAATAAAAGCAAAACTAAATTATTTTGAAAAAAACAAAAATTCAGTTAAAAAAAAGCAGTACATGATGTGTACAATTTTTAGGTTTGGTGACATCAATTAATTAAATAAATCGTTGACATGATTTAATGATAGTTATATAATTTTGTGTTACTAAAATATAGTCTAAAAAGTGTTACAATTAATAAAATATAGTGTTGCCAAGAGTGTGCTTCTTAAATAAAGTGATACCTATTTGCGTCACAAAAGAAATAACAAAAAAAACTGATACTTAAAAAGTGTTACTTATATAAAAGTGTTACATATAAGCGTTACATATTGATAAAAGTGTTACCTATTTCCGTTACCAAAGAAATAACAAAAAAAATGATACTTAAAAAGTGTTACTTATATAAAAGTGTTACATATAAGCGTTACATATTGATAAAGTGCTACAAAAGTGTTACATAAATATTGTAATGTAAAAAGTGTTACAAACATGTGTTACATATGTACCTTATGTAAAAAGTGTTACAAAATTTGTGTTACCTAATGTCATTTATGTTGTAGTGCGAGCGAACCCCGTGGGTTCGCTTCAGATTGCCCCCGATCTTTTTCAGATCGCTTTTGGGCTTATCTTTTTTAGCAAACCACGTGGGTTCGCTTTTGATTGCCCGTGATTTTTATAAGATCGCTTTTGGGCTTACTTTTTCATGCGAAGCTCGTGGGCTTGCTTCTTGCTATGTGTTTCAATCAAATAATTTAAGACAAAAGAAAGGGAAGTAGGCTCTCGACCCTTTTTGCATATATTGCATACCAAAAGAAAGTGCTTTTACAATGCATTTATCAAGTATAAAACTTGCGTAAATTGTGAATATTCCACGGCCTAGGGAGCTCTTTCCCTAGCATGTCTTCTAATTTATACGTGCCTCTCTTTAATATCGCAGTAACCTTAAAAGGCCCTTCCCAGTTTGCCTCGAGCTTTCAGACATGCTTCGACACTTCGACCTTCTTCAAAACTAAGTCTCCCACTTGGAAATTTCTTTCTTGAACGCGTTTATCATATGTAGTTCGCATTTTTTCCTTCACCGCTTGCATTTGTACGAGAGCTCGATCTCTTTTCTCTTCAATAGTTTCTAACTCCAAAATTCTAGCTTGTTCATTTTTCTCCGAATCGATGTGTGCGACCCTGTGCGAGACTTCTCTTATTTCCACTAGAATTACTCCCTCAGATCCATACACGAGCCCAAAAGATGTTTCTCCCGTGGAAGTTCTTAGTGTAATTCGATAAGCCCATAAGACCCCAGGTAATTCTTCCACCCAATATGTCTTTATGGTATCTAACCTCGCTTTCAAGTGTTGAAGGATAATTCTATTCGCTACCTCCGTTTGGCCATTGGCTCGTGGGTGACCCACAATAGTGAAATTTTGACAAATTTTCACTTCCTCACACAAAGCTCGTATTTTCTTCTCCTGGAACTGAGTTTCATTATGCGAAATGAGTGTCCTAGGATATCCGAATCTACTCACAATATATTTCCATATGAAGTTCATGACTTCGGACTCCGATATCCTTGCTACTGCCTCTGCCTCAACCCACTTCGTGAAGTACTCCACAACTACAATAATGAATTTTTTCTGAGCCTTTGCGATGGGGAACGGTCCTAATATATCTATACCCCACTGATCAAATGGGTATGCAATTGGTATAGCCTCCAAAGGGGTTGCGGGTTGGTGCATCAAATTAGGACGGAGTTGGCATTTCTCGCACTTCTTTGCAAATTTGATTGCGTCCTTCAATACTGTAGGCCAAAGGTATCCTTGTCTCTATATCTTTTGTGCGAGGGCGCGACCTCCTGAATGATTTCCGTAATTTCCCTCGTGGATTTCACTCATCACGTACTAAGCTCTTTCTGGGGTAAGGCACTTTAGTAATGGTCTGATGTATGACCTTTTATACATTTCATCTTCAATTAACACAAACCTGAGAGCTCGGCTTGTATCCTTTTAGCTTCGCTAGCATCATCGGGCAAAGTCCCACATTTCAAAAATTCTTTTAGTTTACTAATCCAAAATACTGGGGTATTTATATGGAGGATTAGGACTTCCTTAGTCGATCCACCGGCCTCTTCTCCACTTCTACCTAAACCGCTTAGCTATTAGTACAATAACCTTCCGCGAGCTCACTCCTGCTACTGCACTAGCGAATTGAGCTAAAGCATCCGCTTGTTTGTTTTCTTCCTTAGGAATCTGTTGGAGCTGAAAACAATCAAATTGTTCTACCAATTTCTTCGCCCTACTCAAATATCTGGCCATCAATACATCATTCGCCTCAAATGAGCCATCCATCTGCATAGCCATAATCGAGAGTCTCAGATACGCCATGAGCCTCTTAACTTTACACTTTTGAGCCAACTTTAATCCGGCAATCAGAGCTTCATACTCCGCCTCGTTGTTAGTGACCTTGAAGTCAAGTTTTATTGCCACCTAGAACTCGAATGAATTTGGGCCTTGCAACAACTCCTGCTCCTCCTCCGATTGCCACCGATGAACCATCAACATGCACCATCCAGGTCACCTGGTCTTGCATCGTTGGCTCTTCCACATTAGCTTCTCTAATAAAATCAGCCAAAATTTGAGCCTTTATTGATGATTTACATTGATACTTAATGTCGAATTCTCCCAATTCCACTGACCATTTTACCAAACGGCCGGATAGCTTGGGCCTTGCCAAAATCTGTTTCAAAGGCTGATTAGTGAGAACTATAATCTCATGTGATTGGAAGTGTGGGTGCAACTTTCTAGCTTCAACTACCCAGGCTAATGCCAACTTTTCTGTCTCCAAGTGTCTCTCTTCTGCCCCTTGGAGTAGTTTACTGACATAGTACACTGATTTGTGGATCCCATTCTCCTCTTTCACCAATATTGAGCTCACAGCTCGCTTAGAAACCGCTAAATACAAAAATAAAGGCTTACCTTTCTCAGGCTTTGATAGCAAGGGTGGTGACATCAAGTATTCTTTTAATTCGCTGAATGATTTCTCACACTCATCAGTCCACTTAAAATTCTTCATGTTTTGCAGTGTGGAGAAGAATGCTAGATTCCTGTCGGCAGACTTCGAGATAAATCTGTTAAGCAAAGCTAAGTTCCCGGTGAGTTATTGTACGTCGTTGACAGTTCGAGGCGATGCCATATCTAAGATCTCTTTTATTTTTTCTGGGTTCGCTTCAATGCCTCGTTCATTTACCATGAAACTCAAAAATTTGCCTCATCTAACCCTAAATGTACACTTCGTTGGGTTTAGCTTCATCACGTAAGCTCGCATAATATTGAAAGCCGCTTTAGATGCTCCAAGTGATCCTCTTGCTTCTGACTTTTTACTAGCATATCATCGACATACACCTCCATTGTACGTCCAATTTTGCTCTTGAACATAAGATTAACCAAATGTTGATACGTCGCTTCAGCATTTTTTAGCCCAAATGGCATCACCCTATAACAATATACTCCTTTCTAGGTCACGAACAAGGTCTTATCTTGATCCTCTTCTACCATGAATATTTGGTGATAACCCTGGTAGGCGTCAATCATGCTTAACAAGGCGCATCCTGTCATTGAATCCACTAGGAGGTCAATGCGAGGCAACGAATAAGGATCTTTTGGACATGTTTTATTTATATTTGTGCACATACTCCATTTTTCCGTTGTCTTTGGGATGATCACAACATTCGACGGCCACTCTGTGAACTGGATTTTGACAACATGTCCAGCCTCGAGAAGCTTGTTGACCTCGCCTTAAATGATTCCATTCCTTTCACCTCCAAAGCTTCGGTTCCTTTGCTTCACGGGTTTCACCACAGGATCCACATTTAGACGATGCACCATGACCTGGGGGCTTATGCCCTTAAAATCTGATGATTTCCATGCAAAAATATCCGCATTGTCTTTTCAAAACTGAATCGTCATAAGCTCCAGGTTAGGATCCATTTGCGAGCCGATACGAGTGGACTTTGTTGGGTCGCTAAAATCCAATTCGAATGTTTTGTATTGCTCTACAGGTTCTATCATGTATTTGATTACTTTTGCTTTCTTGTATTGCTCTTTTTTTCTTTTTTTGTCATGCCCATTTCCTCCTCTCGGATAATTTTCTTGACGGTCTTGATTTCCCTTTCTCCCTTCTTTTTTAACGAGAGATTATAACACTTGCGCTTTTCTGATCCCCTCGCACTTTGCCAACTCCTCCCACCATAGGGAACTTCATTTTTAAGTGATATGTGGAAACGATCTCTTGTAATTGATTTAACCCTGGTCTACCAACGATCACATTGTAAGTGAATGGGGCATCCATCACCAAGTATTTTATCATCACCGTTTTTCTGCATGGCGATGCTCCTAGCGAGGTGGGAAGGTCAATGGTTCCTAGGGGGATCACCTCGTTGCCCCCAAAACCAATTAGCGGCGTATCCACCGGTTGTAGGGTTGCTATATCGAGCTCCATTTTTCTCAACACGTGTAGAAAAATCACATCTACGGAACTTCCATTATGGATTAAAGCTTTTTGCACAGCAAAATTGGCGATATCTGTGAAGCCTCGATTTTTCCGAACACATAATTGATCCTTTTTGTCGTCTTTGTAATTGATCATATTTTACCGCGTTAATTTGATGGGTAAATATTAATATATATATTTGCATTTATTTCATTTTATTTTTTACTTGTGGTCATGATCATTATTAATTCTATTTCGCATTTATGATCACTCGATTGATTATTATTACTATTTTTGTATTTATTAGTCACCTTAGATTTTGAGACTTATAAGTGATCAAAGAAAATCACTAATTATTTTGGAGATTGATATTATTCATCTATTATCATCAAATTTGGGACAAAAAACAAATATATGGAATTACCAAATTGCCCCTATAGTGGACGGCAATAGTGATGTTTTTTGGTGTAGAAATATCATCGAACTCTTGTACACTTACACCTTATATTAGTCATCTTGTGTATAATTATACCATTAATTTAAACATTATACACATCATCTTATACATAAATTCTTTATTATTAAATTTCCCAACATCTTGGAGTCTTCCCAACACTCCATTCAAACCCATTCCATGCGCATACCTTTGACCACCAAAATGTCTCCCATGCAAGAAACAAATTTCAAGACACAAAATTAAACAAAAATCTCTCCCTCTCTCCCCATGTTGGACGGCCATTATGGCAAAAATTGAACAAATTTTGTTCATTTCATCCAACACATTTTAATCCTCTAACTAATTCTCCTCCTTCTCTCTAACCTCTCTCTAAAAATCATTCACATCTTCAAATCTTCAAACACCAACTCTTCACATCTTCAAATCTTCAAACATAAGTTCTTCATATCTTCAAGTACCACTTCTTCACATCTTCAAATATTCAAACACAAGTTCTTCACATCTTCAATCCTACCTTCATACCTTCAAGAACATCTTCTTCCTATCATCAAACACTCTTTCTTTATCCAAACATCTAAACCAAAACAAACAATCTTCCTACTTAAAATCAAAAAATTCGAACACCCCTATATCTCAAGGTAAGAAATTTCACTCCTCAATTCAACTTGATATCTTACTACTCATCACCTTCTCTTCTTAATTTAAGTTTAAATTTTGGATTTTGAGGTACTTAGAAGACTACTTGAAGACATGCATGCATGGTGGTGAATTTTAGAAGACTTGAAGAATAAGTGTTAGAGAAATTGGACTACAAGGTAAGATTTGGACACTAGAACCCTTCTTTCTTCTTCTCCCTATTTTTTTTCAAATTTTAACACCCCTTTTTTATTTTTGAGAAATAGGGGCTGACCTTAGGTGACTTTGGAGTTGAACCAAAAATCCCAAATTTGAAGCTTCAACTAGTTTCAAATCACCTACTACACAAGGTAAAGTGTAGTATTTCCAATTTTCTTATCTTCTTCTATTTTCTTCTTAATTTTCACTCATTTTTCTAACTCCAAATTTTTTATATTTCTTGACTTAGGGGCTGACCTAAGTGACCTCATACAAAGTTGTGAAATTATCCTTTTTATTGCACAATTTTCCAAATTTAAGGTGGGTGGAAAAATTCTTTCAACTTCTAGGTGCTTTTGTTAAAATGCATGTAGAGTTTTGATCATGAGCACTTGAGATATATAATTTATGTATTGCATGTCAATTTTATGTATCAAGTCATGAAATTTCTCAAGTGTTGCTCAAAATTGCTATTTATTGAACTTTAGGTGCATGTATGTACAATTTAATGTACTATTTGATGAATTCTTGTATGAATTGGACATGCATGTGTATGATCTTTGAAATCCATGTTTTGGATTACTTATAACCTGGACAAGTCGAGCATAATTGATTAAATTTCAATTTTGTACTTAAAAATGCAAAAATGGAAAGTTGGTGGACTAAATTGCAAAAAATAAAACTTAAGGGACCCCTCTGCAAATTTCGAATTTTGGGACTGTACTCAGGTTCAAAAATGACTTTTGGACATTTTAATAAAGTTTTAAGAGTTTTAAGATAAATAAAATCAACCTTTAAAAGCCCAAGTACTAGATTGTAAAATTTTTGAAGATTAAGGGCTACTTTGCAATTTCTGAAACTGTACCAGACCTTACTTTCAAAATTTGAAATTTATACTCTTAAGGGACTGGAAATGACATATTTTAAATGTATTCCAAAAATCCAAGTGTTTAGAGCTTGGAAAGTAATTTTACTAAAATTGAGGGACCGAATTGTAAAAGATTAAAATTGAGGACCCAAATGAAATTTCCAGGACTTATGCAGCCCATGCACCTGGAAATACTAATTTAACTATAAATTAATTATATTTTAGACCTAAGGTGCAAATTGCATAACAATTGGACCCCTAAAAGCCTTAAAGGCAATTATTTCAAAATGGGACAAAAATGAGATTTTCAAAAGTTAAATGGCCTACACTTATTTCTTTTAAAAACTGCTTTTGTCCCATTATCCTAATAACCTTAGTGACATTTTCCAACTGGAATCACATTAAAAGCCCTTCCGGTTTGTGAGTTCCGATTGTTTTAAACTTAAGGCCCGAAATGACAATTTTAACAAATTTGGGGCCAATATGAGAATTTTATAAAAACTCGACCTCAAAACTTTAAAAACCTGAATCTCTGAACAATTTAGAGATTTTAGGAACTGACCTCATAATTTTTCAAGGTCGGGATATTTATTTATTCAATTTTTAACCCCAAAAGTATTGGTTTTTACAAAACGGGGCTAATTGTAAATTTTCTTTTTATCAAGGACCTAATTCAAATTATTTTCCCTTTACTAAAACAGCCCTGGACCCTCCGACTTTAATTATTAAATAAAATATTTTATTTTCTCAAAAAACCCCTTGACTTATCGGATCGTCCTGACCGATTAATACCAGATCGCGGAGCGACTTCCTCGTCTTGCGCTTTTGAATCTATAACGGGACTTATGTTCCACCTAATCTTTCAAGATATCGAAGATTGCTTATTCTCCCGATAATCATCTTTATCTAAATAACTCCACCAACGCCATAATTGCCACTCACGTTTTTCGAAAATTTTCCTGAACTGCTTCCCTAAATCAATAATACTCGACTGCCTGGTTGACTACCTAAATTTGTTTTTTACTTTCCTGCCTAAGTTAACTTGGTGTGTCGAGCTCACAGTCGGAATGGATACGTCGGGGATGGAACCGGGTAGCTCGGCTGCTATTCTACTCTTCCGGCCCCATCGTCCTAATCCCGCAAATCGAGGGACGGAGTTGTCCAAAGGGAGGCGGGTCGTAGTACTTGAGGTATAATCATGATTATGACAAATCCGAGCCTTGCTAGCTCCAGTGTGGATTTTGTCTTTGCCTATGGAGCGATAAGGTGACATGTCTTGGACCATATTGCTCGGGGAGTTACAAGGAAGAACGAAGGAATCGCTGTCTGATCCACACGATTCCGGAGTTAATCGGACCTGTTTGGTTGGCGCTACAAATCCGTACGCAACCGCTACTTGTATTGCATTGGTTGGTGCTACAAATCCGTATGCAACCATTATTTGTCTTGCATAGGATTGGCGTTACATTCTGTACGCAATCGTACCTGTCTTGCCTGAATCACTTAGTGCTTGTGTGACCACGAACTGTTTTCTTAAATTGTATAAGTATATTAACTAAATATATTTATCACGACGCTTGTGGACTGTGTGTGAATTCATGCATCACATATCACGCATTTTCATATAACTGTTTTCTCGCATTAACTATATATCGCGCCACACTTGCACACGATCACCCCATCCACTGATTCTATCTCATCCCCACCTGTTTTCTAACCTTTAGATGAGGACTTCGTTGAAGATGTTGAACCAACCACGGACTGAGCTCCCGTACTCCGCTTGTGGGACTTACTATCTTTTATTGTTGATGTCGCTGGACTTGTTTCTTTTATTTGCTGTTGGACTCTTTTATTTTCTTTTCATTCTGGTCTATAACTGAAGGGCGTAGGACCCTTGACTATTAAATTATTATCTTTAGTTGATTTCGGGGATGTAATTCGGATATTTGTGAGACTATAAGTTGTAATTTGCACTTGTTCTTTATTTCCGCTGCTATTTGACTCTGTTTCATTGGGTTTTCGTTGATATTCGTCTAGACTGTTTGGTTATTTGTATTTAAGTTGTGGATCATTGTCGCATCCCCGTCTGGGGCGTGATAGTTAGAGTGGTATCAGAGCTCGGCTAGTAAGATGGAAACTTACACCAAGCTAACCCAGGATAGGACCCTTGGTCTGTGTTGGGTAGTACCGCGGCTTGACTCATTAAGTGTGAAATCAATTTCAATTTGGCGTAGAACCATATTATTGAGATTGAAACTAAGTTAGAACGCATATTTTGAGGTTCCATAGTCATACTTGTCTTGACTTAGTTGATTCTTGACTGACTTTCTTTGTTCATTCTTTCCTTATTCTCTCTTTATCCTTCCTTTACCTTTGATTGATCCGCCTTAGTTTTGTTTGATCAAGATGGAGCTGGCGCCACCTTCTTGGTGGGACGTTTATCAGGCCCGTGCCGAGCTGGAGTACTACCGGGCACTTACGACTCACTGGCACCGGGAGAGTATTCGAGTGACCTTAGAGCTATCCGAGGAGCGCCAGCGTAACAGGGACTTGACACAACGCTTGGCAAGGAGCCAAGACGAAAAGAACGAGTTGACCATCATCATTAAGGACCGCGACAACACCATACGGGCGCGGAAGGATCAGATACAGAATGGATGAACATCGTTAGAGCTGTCAATTCCAGCCCAGCCCGATGGGCCGACCTAAACCAGCCCAGTTTTCTAATGGATTGGGCTCTATTTTTCAAGGCCCGAAAAAAGTCGGGCCTCAAAAGTCCGGCCCGACGGGCTAGCCCGAAAAGCCCGACTTTTTCAGTGCAAATTTCATTTTTATTTTGGGCTGAGTTTCCCATTTTTGCGGCCCAGGGTACTGTTTGGCCCGGCCCGGCCCGGTCTTTTGACACCTCTAAACATCATGGACGTGGGAGACCTCGCCGAGTTACCCAAGGGAATGACGACGTACCCAGGGACCGGGTACCCTCCCCTGAATTACCACCGCCTCCTCCACCTGTTGCAGGAGACAACTTGACTGCACAGGCCCTACAACAAATACTGGTTTTCATGAGGCAACAAGCAGAGCCCCAACACCGAGCTCCCGAACCCGCCAGAGAGGCGAACAATTGCACTTTGGAGTGTTTCCTACGGTTCGACCCACCGGCTTTCTTAGGAGAGCCGGGCGACGTAAAAAAGCGAGAAGAATGGATAGAGAAATTGGAGAATATCTTCAATGCTCTCCAATATTCAAATGAGCGAGAAAGTCACACTCGTCCGTATTTCGTCTAGAATCGGCTACTAGAGAGAGTGGAGGGAAGTTGAGAGAAGGTGGTAACAGACCGAGTAGCTTGAACATGGGGAAATTCTTGGTCGAGTTCAATGAACAAGACATCCCACAAAGTTGTGAAAGAGGCACGCACGGGATGAATTCCATAGGTTGAGGCAGGAAACATGTCTGTAGCTCAGTATGAGTCCGAATTTCATCGATTGTCCAAGTATGCTCTGGGGACAATCAGTACAGAAGAGGACAAACTTTACAAGTTTACACAAGGATTGAAGTTGGAACTTCAAAAACAATCTGTGATCGTTGAATCGACAACCTACTCGGCCGCGGTAAAGCGACTCTCCGCATCGAGTTGGGCTGAACCGTATTGGGCATTCAACAGAGTAGGCCATCAAACATCTCAAGAAGAGGCAGTACCGTGGGACATCCATCTAAACAGTCTGCTAAGTTCCAGAAGGGACCAGTTAATAAGACAGATAAAGGGAATGGACCAGTACAAGGAAAGCCGGGTCAAGTGTGTGCACATTGCCAGAGACCGGGACATAATGCCAATGATTGTTGGCGTAAACAAGGAAAATGTTTGCGCTGTGGTAGTAATCAGCACCAGCTGAAAGATTGCCTGAAATACGAAGATCGAACCAAATAGCGCAGCGCGCCGCGAGGAGCGAAAATGGCCAGGGTAATCGGGCAAGGATGCCTGCTCGAGCATTTGCACTCGCCGGACATGAGGCTCTAGAGGCAACAGACGTGGTGGAAGGTACGCTTCTAGTATCTAAACACTACGCTAAAATACTTTCGACCCTGGATCAACGCATTCATTTGTCGCACCGCATTTTGTACACAAACTGCATGCATGCATGGAACATATACCCATATGTCTAGAAGTGTCAACTCCTATGGGCGCGAGCCAGATAACAGATATTATCTATAATGCATGCGAAGTTAAGATTGATGAGATAAATTTTTCTGCCGATTTGATCTTATTACCTATATCCGAATACGACTTGATATTGGGAATGAATCGGTTGTCGCACACCATGCACAAATGGACGCCATAACAAGTCCATTAAGCTATGTGAACCTTAAAACCCGAAGTGGAAATTTCGGGAAGGGCACGAGTTAAGATTGTCCCAATCATTTCAGCAATGAAAGCGAGGAAGGTGATCACTAGAGGGGCACAAGGGTACTTGGCGTTTGTAATTAACAAACCCAAGGTTGAGACACAAATTAACCAAGTACCTATAGTATCAGAATACACGGATGTATTTCCACAAGAACTCACCACTGTCCCTCCAGATAGGGAAGTTGAGTTCACCATCGAGGTATTACCGGGAACCACCCCGATTGCCAGAACACCGTATAGAATGACTCCTCTTGAGTTGCAAGATTTGAAGACGCAATTATAGAAACTGATGGATGTGGGATTTATCCGACCGAGTACGTCTCCGTGGGAAGCACCTGTACTATTTGTCAAAAAGAAGGATGGCACATTAAGACTGTGTATAGATTATCGTGGTCTTAATAGCGTGACCATCAAGAACAAATATCCCCTCCCGAGGATAGACGAACTGTTTGATCAACTTCAAGGAGCGATGGTGTACTCGAAGTTCGATTTACAACAAGGATATTACCAACTGAAGATCCGCGAAGAAGACATTTCCAAAACTGCATTTCAAACCCGATATGGACACTACGAGTCTGTAGTGATGCCTTTTGGTCTGACGAATGCACCAACAGCATTTATGGACCTGATGCATCGAATCTTTCAACCTTATTTGGATCAATTTGTAGTGATATTCATTGATGACATACTCGTATACTCTAAGTCTAGAGAAGAGCATGAACATCATCTGAAAATTGTTTTGGAGACACTACGAGAGCATAAGTTGTATGCCAAATTCAGCAAGTGTGAATTTTGGCTTAGTGAAGTCGCATTCTTGGGACACATAGTATCCGACACCGGGATTGTCGTGGATCCTTCGAAGGTACAAACAGTGGTTGAATGGAAACAACCCGTCTCAGAATAACGAGATCGGGAGTTTCTTAAGACTAGCCGGATATTATCAAAGATTTATCCAGGACTTCTCCAAGATAGCCGGACCGCTCACTCGACTAACCTGAAAGCAAGTCAAGTTTGAGTGGAATGACAAGTGCGAGGCTAGTTTCAAGAGTCAAGAAACGACTTACTATAGCTCCATCTTAGCTCTTCCAAAGGGAACATAAAACTTTGTCGTCTACAAGTGATGCATCAAAGGAAGGACTAGGAGCGTGACTCATGCGGGAAGGAAAAGTCATCGCTTATGCATCACGAAAGCTCAAGCCGTATGAAGCCAATTATCCAACGCATGACTTGGAATTGGCGAGATAGTGTTCGTGTTAAAGAAATGGAGACATTATCTCTACGGAGCAACATTCACGATTTTCATGGATCATAAGAGCTTGAAGTATCTATTCTCCCGAAGGATCTCAATCGAGGCAACGGAGATGGATGGAGTTGATTGAGGACTATCACTTTGATATTCAATACCATCCCTGAAAGCTAACGTAGTAGCCGACGCTTTGAGCGAAAAGGCGAGCTTAGCCGGACTTATGATTCAAGAGTGGGAATCATTAGAAGAGATGAGCAATTGGAATCGACAAGGACCAATACTCGAGATTTCATGTGCTAATATTTCGATTAAACTCGATCTACTTGAATGAGATCAAGGAAGCACAAGAGAAAGATGCACATCTTGAAACCGAAAGAGAAGATACTTAAAGGAGAAAGATCGAATTTTCGGTACATGAAGATGGAGTTATCGATTTTGGAATCGAGTTTGTGTACCGAGTGACGAGCAGATTAGGAATAGAATCCTCGAGGCACACCGTTCGAAATACACTATACATCCTGGAGGAAACAAGATGTATAAGGATTTGAAACGGAGTTATTGGTGGGTAAACATGAAGAACCAGGTAGCGGAGTTCGTTGCGAGATGTTTGACTTGTCAACGAGTAAAAGCAGAACACCAACGACCATCTGGATTACTATAATCGTTGAGAATTCCCGAGTGGAAATGGGAACACATAACGATGGACTTCGTGACGGATCTACCAAGGACCAGAGGAGACCATGATGCCATTTGGGTAGTTGTAGACCGACTCACGAAGTCTGCACACTTCTTACACATCAAGAAAACTGATAGCTTGCAGAAACTTGCGCAGACTTATATCCGAGAGATCATTAGACTGCATGGAGTACCTGTTGACATAGTATCAGACAGAGACCCGAGGTTTGTCTCCAAATTTTGGAAGTGCTTGCACGAGGAGTTGGGTACCTCGCTAAGTTTCATCACAGCAGCACATCCACAAACTGATGGACAGTCTGAGCGAACGATTCAAACCCTGGAAGATATGTTGCGAGCCTGCACGTTGGATTTCCAAGGAAGTTGGGATTCGCACTTACCATTAGCCGAGTTTGCCTACAATAACAGTTACCAGGCCACGATTGGGATGGCACCCTACAAGGCATTGTATGGGCGAAAATGTAGATCCCCACTACACTGGGAAACTGATGACCAATGGACTCCGAAAGAGAAACGAAAGTCGCCCTCGATTCCAAAGATCGACTTAGTTTAGGAGGCCATGGAAAAGGTCAAGCTGATCAAGGAGCGGATTCGCATAGCTCAGAGCCGCCAAAAGAGTTACGCGGACAAGAGAAGAAAGGATTTGGAATTTGAAGTCGGAGATGAAGTATTTCTCAGACTCTCACCACGGAAAGGATTGATCAATCCGAAGAAAGGAGGCAAGTTGAGTCCGAGATATGTTGGACCTTACAAGATTTTACAGAGAATCGGAAAGTTAGCCTACCGACTCGAGTTACCAGCACCATATGCGGGAATGCACGATGTATTCCACGTATCGAGATTGAAGAAGTATCAACCAGATCCCGAACATATCATCACTCAAGATACTCCTCCTCTAATGGAAAATTTATCCTACACAGAGAGGCCGATCCGAATCATTGATCAGCAGATACATTAGTTGCGTAAGAAGGAGATTCCAATGGTTAAAGTGGTGTGGCAGAACCACAACCGAGACGAATACGCAACATGGGAGATGGAAGAAGACATGAGGAATCAATATCCAGAACTATTCTGAAGAGAATTTGGGGACCAAATTCTTTTAACGAGGGGAGGATGTGAAGCCCCGATTTTTCCGAGCACGTAATGGATCCTTTTGTCGTCTTTGTTTTGATCGACTATTTTACCGCGTCACTTTGACGGGTAAATATTAATATATATATTTCCATTTATTTCATTTTATTTATTTTATTTATTACTTGTGCTCATGATCATTAGTAATTCTATTTCGCATTTATGATCACTCGATTGATCATTATTACTATTTTTGTATTTATTAGTCACCTTAGAATTTTAAGAGACTATTTATTTTAGAGACTTTTACCTTATAGAATTAAGAATTTGATTTAGATTAAGTGATTTTGAGACTTATAAGTGATCAAGGAAATCACTAATTATTTTGGAGATTGATATTATTCATCTATTATCATCAAATTTGGGACAAAAAATATATGAAATTACCAAATTGCCCCTATAGTGGGACGGCAATAGTGATGTTTTTTGGTGTAGAAATATCATCCAACTCTTGTACACTTACACCTTATATTAGTCGTCTTGTGTATAATTTATACCATTAATTCAAATATTATACACATCATCTTATACATAAATTCTTTATTATTAAATTTCCCAACATGTTGGAGTCTTCCCAACATTCCATTCAAACCCATTCCATGCCCATACCTTTGACCACCAAAATGTCTCCCATGCAAGAAACAAAATTCAAGACACAAAATTAAACAAAAATCTCTCCCTCTCTCCCCATGTTGGACGGCCATTATGGCAGAAATTGAACAAATTTTGTTCATTTCATCCAACACATTTTAATCATCTAACTAATTCTCCTCCTTCTCTCTAACTGTTGGGAAATTTATTGTTTAGATTTTGATGAATGCCATGTAAAACTTAGAATAGGAAGTTGGCACCCCATTTTTTGTTGTAAACTGCATTGTAATAAATAGGGCTGGTCAAGTGAGTTAAGTCGGCTATGCCCAAACATGCAAGAAGACAATCGAGACTAGAAGGAAGACTCACGCAAGACAAATGAGTATGCCAAAGAAGAGAAGACGGAACTCGATCAAGGAGCAAATGAGATGCGGTGAGTGGAGTATCATCAAGTCAACTCAAGATAAGCCAAGTCTCAAGTTGAAATGACAAAGAGTCATCCAAAGATTGGAAGTCGACTCTAAGTCACTAAGGGAAAGCAAGGAAATGTAGTCAAGTCGAGATAATCGAAAGAGATCCGTTGCCTGAAATCAAGAGAATTACTTAAACAAGTAATATCTCCATGCTACCTTTCTCGAAGTGCTCGGTCCCGAAGCGTGCAAAAGGAATAAACCAATGGGAAGCACTACACCATGTCGAACTCAAAAGTCAAGAACATTTTATACGAGGAAGTGGCAAATTCAAGGATCGCAACAAGACAAGCCAACGCGTCCACAAGTGACTTTAAAAAATAAGCCTATCTCTTCAACGGGCGGATTTTTGAAAGATCACTATAAAAGGCTGAGGAATAACTCTGAGAAAAGGTTACGAAGGTTACCTTGACCAGAACCACGAACATTCAAGAAAACATTTGAACTGTAACCAAAAACATTCTCAAATCATTCAAGATTAATCCTCAAGCCTACATTACGAAGAAAATCAATCCAACACTCACTGTGAAGGAATGATAGCTTCAATCGGTTGAAGAGGAAACTTTAGAAGAAAAGGGGGTCTACATTCCACGAAGGATTGTAGGAAGGTTCAAGGTTGAACCAAGTCTTGAGCTTTTGGAGGGCTTCGTGATCAAATCCAAAGAGCTTGAGCAAGTGAGTCAGAGTGTAGTAGCAAAGGCAGTGCCCTGTGAAGAAGCTGAGTCGTGCGAGAAGCCACCGAGTGATCAAGGCGTCTCAGGATCGAGTCCCAAAGGATCAAGTCACCGTGTGATCAAGACTTGTATCCGGACTCATTACCACTTTGTATACTTGATCAATACCTAGTGGATTCCTCCAGGAGTTGGAGAAGAGAGGAGTAGAAGAATTACCCCATCTTGAACCTCTATAAAAACTATCGTGTCATTTACATTTCAAAGACTTTAAATTCTTGCATCTTATTTGCTTAACTTTGCTTTGATAAATTTTCTATCCACTTGATAATTTCTATGTACTAAATCAAGCTTTAAATCTCTCGCTTAACCATAATTAAGGGTGTTAAGTCTTCCATAAAACAAACCACAGTTGAGCTAATTCATCTTAACAACTTCGAGTTATTCTATCAACGGCTCGATCAGTCCGAGTCCGTTGAGTGACTAACTCTCTTGATTAACTAAATTGGTTGTCCACCAACACACACAAATGTAGTATCAACTCAAGTTTAAAAAGGACTAAATCGAAAAATTGGTAAGGTTTATTCAACCCCCTTCTAAACCTTACACTCACACCCCTTTGGGACCTACAAGTGGTATCGGAGCGGTTGGTTCATAGAGCCTTCCGCATGCAGTTCTTGAACTAGATCTCCAAACTTTTCAAAGTCTCGCTTTAGTACTTAAATTTTTAAAACTCTTTTATCATTAAAAATTATTATCATGGAAGCAAATTTGACACGCATCCATATGTTCACAATTGAAGAATTTGATGATTGGAAAATTCGTATGCACGCTCATCTATCAAAGATTACATGATGAGATGTGGATAGTGATAGAGGATGGGCCACCTGCAAATCTTAAAAGTGAACACACCGTAAGAAGAGTGCGCACTTGAAGGTGAAGAGGATGTTGCCCCTAGACCACCTATGGTTGAAAAACCAAGAACTCGAATGGACAAATGATGACAAAAAAGATACAACCTGGACAATGTAGCCAAGGACATCCTTTACAAAACCTTAGACAAAGCCATGTTCAATAAAGTCAAATCATGCAAAACGGCTAAAGAAATCGGGACAAGCTAACATTGATTTGTGAAGGCTCGAGCAAATCAAGGAAAATAAATTATCGAAGAGTGTACAAAAATTTGAGAATTTCAAAATGATCGCAGGAGAAAACCTGGATCAACCGGATGCTCGGTTCACAAAAACCACCAACAAGCTATCTCTGCTTGGAAAGGAATATACACAAAAGAAATGTGTATGAAGATCCTAAAAGTCTCCCGGTAAATGGGAAATGAAGGTCATGGCACCGAGACATTCCATGGACCTATCAAAGACCTCCAACCATGAACTATTCTCGGATCTCAAAGCCTACGAATTTGAGCCGAGAAGAAAAGATCGAGGAAGAGACAGTTGTACCCAAAACAATTTGCTTTAATTGTTAAGGATGGAAAGAGAGTTGAGGTCAAAGAAGTCATTGATCCGGAAGAAATAGCCCGATGGTTAAAAGGTTCAACAAGTTCTTCAATAAGAACTACAAGAGAGGCAAGGGCGAATCTTCCGTAAGACACTCGGCTCCCTCCAAGTCAAGGAAGATAGGCCAACCAAGAGAACAGATCATCAAAAAGTGAATATCAAAGGGTGACAATCCAAGAATGGAAAGAGTGATCAAAAGGTTGAATATCTATCTTGAACCGTAGGCAACCAGGTCACTATGCCATTGATTGCCCATATCCTGTAGTCAACAAATACAGGAATGAAGATGAAAGAAAGGTCTTCGAGAGAAAGAAGACAAGAAAAGAAAAAGGCAATGTTGGTCAGAGATCGGTGAGACAAACTAAGTCAAGAGAGACAATGATTCGAGAGCAAGAAGCGACAACTCAAGTGACTCGAAGAAGAAGCCCCGATCTATTTGATGGCCAAGGAACAAGATCAACCTCGACCAAGAAGATGAGGTACACTCTAACTCATCAAACTCGATTCTAGTGATAGTAATGTGACACACACACCTCATCACCCACTCGATCTTTATGATTCATTAGGCAAAATGATGAAAGATTTTGAACACATTAAATCCTCACACACACTACTAAATGAGGAAAACGGCCTACTCAAGAGCCAAACTCACAACCGACTAAGGAGTTGAGTACTCTAAGTCAAATAGCCGATGAGAATAAAAGTTTAAAGGCTTGAAAATGCCAAGCTAATAGTAGAAATAGCTTCCATAGAAAAGAGGGAGAATGACCTCAAAAATGTGATTGCCTCATTCACTAAGGCATCTAAATCATTGGATGATCTTATTATGAGTCAAAGAAAATGTGGAGACAAGACAGGCTTAGGATTTAATTCTCTCGTGCTATGTCAAACTCCAAAAGTAATTTTGGAAAAAGGATCTTCAAGCAATGAAGAGTCTAAAAATCTAAAACTCCAAATGGTGCACACACATTCACTCCAAAGCACAATTACAAGCAAATTGGCCTTGGTTATAAAGGAAAAGGAAAATAGCCGATGGGTGCATTGAGAGGACAATGAGAAGAAATTCACCAAGTTCCTCAAAGAAACTCCAAACATAAAATACTCAGAAAGAAGAAACAGAGCTACCAAAACCCCCGGAAAATCTATAAAAGAAATACATATGATGGGAATGGTAGAAAATATCCAAGCCAAGCCGATTGGAATAATGTGAACTATCAAAGATAGACTTATGGAATATAAGCCCAAATGGCAAAGGCCTAGAACTCAAGAAAGGCCATTCCAAAATATAGGAGCTTTCATCAAAGACACATATGCACCTAGGCACTACACTCAGAGAGACACCACAATTACCCAAAGAAGGCGATTGCTAAAACACATATACGACATACGACAAAAAGAGACAGCTTGTATGAACCTAGAATCCCCAAGCAATTTGCCAAGATTAATTATGATTATGACACTCGATAGATGGCAACCCCTTAGGAGTCAAATCATTTGGCTATAAGTTCGTTGGATCATCTTACAATTCTAACCCCTCAGACCTGCACAAGTATGGGTACCTAAAACTTAATTTCCTTGATTGCGGTTCAAGGAATGCAGTGAGTGCCAAGGAACCTAGTACATGGATAGTGGATGTTCCGGACATATGACAGAAACAAGAAAAATCAAAAACTCAAGGAAGTTAAAGGAGCAAAAGTCATATTTGGAGGAAATGAAGCTCCGGTGAAATAAGAGGCATTGGATCCATCAAGAAGAACGGATTAGTAATCACGATGTTGCATATGTTGAAGGACTAAACTTCAATTTGCTAAGCACGCAAACTCGTGACAAGGGTTATAATGTTGGATTTAACATGGGTGTATGCCAAATCAAGGATGTTGAATCGAATGAAATTGTGTTGCAAGGATGCGGACAAAAGAACATGTATGTCGTGGATTGGTCAATCGCAACACCCAAAGACTGTCCTATTAGCAAAGAGCACAAATGAATCAAGTTGGTTGTGGCACAAAAAGTCGAGTCACCTAAATTTCAAAACGATTAACAAGCTTGCCGTAAGTAATCTTGTGGAAGGACTTCCGGACTCGTGATACAAGAGGAGAGTATATGTGTAGGTCCCAAGGGGGTGTAAGTGTAAGGTTTAGAAGGGGGGTTGAATAAACCTTACCAAATTTTCGATTTAGGCCTTTTAAATCTCTGAGTTCTACACACAGTGTCCTTGATGGACAATCGAATTAGTCACTCAAGAGAGTCAATCTCTCAAATGTACTCAAATTGAGCCATTAATAGAGTAACTCACTTGTTGGCTTTAATTTGACTCACCGTGGGTTTTGTTTTTCAAAGGAAGACTTAACACCCTTAAGTCGATTAAGCAAGTTTTTATAGTTTGATTTAGTACTTATAGATTATCAAATGGATAGCAAATTTATCACAGATATAAGCAATTAAAAGTGCGAGAAATTTAAATGCCGAAATGTAAATGACACAAAGAAAGTTTTTATAGAGGTTCAAGATGGGGTAATTCTTCTACTCCTCTCTTCTCCAACTCCTGGAGGAATCCACTAAGTAATGATCGGTTTACAAAGTGGTAATAGTCCGTATACAAGTCTTGATCACAACAAATTACTTGATCCTTTGGGACTCGATCCGAGACGCCTTGATCACTCACCGCTTCTCGACGACTCGGCTTCTTCTTCATGGTTTGCCTTTGCTACTACAGCTCACTTGCTCAAGCACCTTGGATTTGATCACGAAGCCCTCCAAAAGCTTAAGACTTGGTTCACCTTGAACCTTTCTACAATCCTTCTTGGAATGTAGACCCCTTGTTTTCGATATTTTCCTCTTCAACTGATTGAAGTTGTCTTTCCTTCACGGGTAAGTGTTGGATTGATGTACTTGAGATGTAGGCTTGAGGATTGAGAATGTTTCGATTTTTGATAAGCTTGTATATCTCACGTGTGTCATTCATCTTCTTCTCAAACAAACTCCTCACCTTTTATAGTAAACTTTCAAAAATTTGCCCGTTGAAGAGATAGGCTCATTTTTGAAAATCACTTTGCAAATAAGTCGTTGGTATGCGCTTCTTGGAATTGCCATTTCCTCGTATGAAATGTTTTATCACCTTTTCGAGTTCGACACGGTGTAGTGCTTCCCATTGGTTCATTTCTTTTGCACGCTTCTGGGACCGAGCACTCCAAGAAAGGTAGTATGGAGATATTACTTGTTTAAGTAAATCTCTTGATTTCTTGCAACGGTTCTTTTACGCTTATCTCGACTTGATCGCGCATTTCCTTGCTTTCCCCAGGTGACTTAGAGTCACCAATCATTGGATGACTCTTTCCATCACTTCACTTGAGACTTGGCTTCTCTTGAGTTGACTTGATCGATGTTCCACTCACCGTATCTCACCGCTTCTTCACGAGTTCTGTCTATTTTCTTTGTTGTACTCACCGCCTCACAGCAGAAGTTTTCCTTCAAGCCTTCATTGTCTTCTTGCAAGTTGGAGCGTAGGCGACTTAACTTTAACTCACTTGGCCACTCTAATTGTTACAATACATTTCAAAGCAAGAATTGGGAGCTAACTTTCTATTCTAAGTTTTACATGGCATTCATCAAAATCTAAACAATAAAATTCCTAACAATTTCCCCTTTTGATGATGCCAAAACTTAACTCATATAAAGATGCAAATAACAAAGATACATACAGATAGTGTATTGACATAGAATGTATGCGCATAATCAATCCCTTTTTTTTTTTTTTATTGATCATATCATTCTTGTACTTAACACAAATCACATTCTGGTGTATCGTAGTATGTAATTGTCTCCAAAAAAAAAAAATTTATAGCATTGTTACTGTAAGACTTACATTGTATGTATTTACATATAAAATACACGAAGGGTTGGACAAAGAACACTTCATCTCCTTCATTGCCTCCTTCTTTTTCATCTTGATCAAGATCTTCTTCTCTTCTTCTCTTCTTCTCGTCATCATCACCGCCTTCTTTTTCTTCTCATATGCCTTCCTCGCAGCCTTCATCTTTCCTTATTCTTCTTCCCGTCTCTCCCGCCATAGCCGAGTTTGTCTCTTGTTTTCTTCTTCTATCCTTTTTGCATACTCGGCGTTGGTTTTAGCCACTTGTAAGTTCGCCACATGGTCAAGCCCACCCAGAGATCCCTCCCTTTCTTTCCTGGATCCACGTATTCAATGTTCTTGGGCAGAGGCCTAGGTCCAAGCTTCTTCCTCCACTCGCCGCTTCTTCCTCTCGCTCTCGGGCGTATCAGATCTGGGGCCTTCTTCTTTCCAAATTACGTGCCCGGGAGTGACTAAAGCAGAGCGATCGCCGTTGTCATGTGCATTGCTGTCGCTTCTTCACATAATGTGAGACCCTTTTCCCAAAGACAAAGTTCCAAGCTTGAGCCAAGGACATATTTGCAAAATATCCTTCGATTCGAGCGTTTTGAATTCGCCAACTGATCTTGGCTCTGTCCCCGACATCCGAAATGGCATACGTGTCTCTGTCAAACGAATGCCTCCGTGTTCTTTCAAGATGTTCATCACCCTGGCATCCATTCTTCCTTCCACCTCCTTCATCCCTCGCTTCAATTTCTTTTCTCTTCTCACCATAGATACAAAGCAGAGTGTTGGAGTGGCAGAGTCACGGGGAGTTTGCCGCTTATAATGTCACCGTGACAGACCTGTTGGGGGTTTGTGCAATCATCAAGGTCATATTTTTTGATCCTTCCCCTCAGATTTTCCTTTCTTCGCTTTCAAAATTTCCTCACCGATTTTCCCTTCTCAAATTGTTCCTTGTCACCGCTTCCTTTCTTTTCAAATTCGATTTTGCTTTGCTTTAAGGTATTCCTCTTCCCCTTTTTGGCATCATCAAAGGATAGAGGAACCCTGGAACATGCTTTGCAAGCATGAAGTCGAGTCGTCGATGGTTGAATTTTGCTTCAAGTCTGCTGCGTTGTATCTTTGCACAAAATTCGCATCGAGTAGCGTTGGATTCTCACAAATCGCTTCATCTCTCACCATGAGAAGGCTGAATTTTCTTGTCATGTGTTCTTCCAAACGCTCGTATATCATTTGCATTTCGCTCACGCAGCAGCCTTGATCTCGGCAAAGGTGAGCTTCGTGCATATGTTCAATGTGTTCCCGCAGCTTTGTTTTCACATCAACGCTTTCACTCTCCACACCAAAGCTTGTTGAATAATTGTCTCAAGTATCTCACCTTTCCACACGCATTGATTGCTTCTTTGTTGCCACCATTCCCTTATCCTCGATCGTGATGCCTCTCAAGTCACCGTAAGGTTGGCATCTCTGTTGTCCAGCGCATATCCAAGGAGGCCTCGATGCCTCTCCATTTTCTCAACTTCAAGAAAATAGTGCCTTGAACACTTCTCGTATTTCACCGATTCTTCATTGCGGTGATGGCCATACAAACGTCGAAATCGAAGTCGGCTGAACAATGGTGCCTGAGTGAAAAACAGAGCTGGTCCGTGATAGCGTGCTTGCTCATTTTCTCGACTCTTCGTGGAGTTCTCGTATCTCCAAAGTGAGAAAGGGAAAGATTCCACAAAGGATTCATCACCGCCATCCGGGATTTGTTCGATGATAAGCGGTGGGCGGGAAGTTCTTTTGGGAATCGATCCAAATTAGTAGCTTGAGGAGCCGAGCAATGGTTTCTCGGTTCACCGGTTTTGTGGTGCGAGAGATAAACTTGCCGAGCCTCAACAGTCTTAACAACCGTTGGTCTCACCGATTTCTCCTTTTGAGTAGATCGTCCTCGGCCTTATCGTGAAGCGTCATCGGACGATGATGAGATTTCCATTGGTGGCTCATCATCAAAATTAAAGGTCCGACGAGTAGTCTTGGGATCGACTTGCTCGTGCCTGGAACATCCGCACCGAGTCTTTTGGATTTGTCGTGAGTAGACTCGAAACGCCTTCCGATCCCGAAAGGTGACATCAGGGTTGTCCTGGGAATCATGAAGTGCGCCGATCTCCTTCTCGGATGGATCGATGGTTGCGGGAGGGATGTTCTCCACTTCAATGTGTTACCCTGGAAGTCTCAACCTCCCGTGGCCTTCATTTCCTCCGGCAGCTCTCTTCACGCGAGGCCTTGTCCTCCCTTTCGACATGTGTCACACTGTCTTAGGGTCTTCTACAGCCGGCATCCATTGGAGTCTCAACCCCATGGATTGCACTTTCATCGCCTGTGTGTTAACTCCTGTAAATGTTCTTCCACGTGCCTCGATCGCATCGCCAGCGTCATTAGCCTTCAGAGTAGTTGGCACCTCACCGAGATAGTCTCAACTGCCTGAGCTTCTTTGATGGCAACTTGTCATTCTTCTTGTGTTTGAGTTTTCTTTGCTTCGCCTCCTACATTCTTTGTGGAGTCATCTCAAGATCCTCCGACCTTGCCGCAGCCGGAGAGGAGTTTCCCCACTGGTGTGCACCGGTGAGTGACTTGGAGTGGGGTCACTCGTCTCCAAACTCCCGGCCGTTGCAAATGATGGTTCACCTGTTGGGGCGGTGGTGGCACACCTTCAATAGGGGTTGGCTCGACCGGGGTCCCCACTAGCCCCTTTCATCGCCATCTCGCATTATCGCTTTCTTCCGAGTTAGTTAGGGAAGTGGTAGCAGAACATCACTGGCTATTTGCAACCACTCCCATTGGATCGATTTCCACCGTGTTCGAGGACTCTCCTGGTCCTCCATCGATCTTTTGCTCGTGAAGGATTCTTGATTCACGCAATGCTTGCCGTGACCGCAATTTTTCCGTGGCGGCAGATTCTCTCGTTCCTCGTCACTTTCGGAGAAGACATCAAGGAGAGGATGGAAGTGTTCTGCGGGTGCCGAGATAGGGCCGATACTTGCCTTCTCGCGTGCTTCGGCTTCTTCTTTTGCTTTGCTCTCTCCCTGTCCTTGTAGATCTGCGAGAATATCCATGCAGTTGTCTTCATCTGTAGCCGGAAGACAGATAGTCCAAGGAAATTTAGCAGTTCCTCTTCTTCTTCTATGAATTCAGCCGTTGGAACTGCTCCCGACTTGCTCAACTTCCATTTTCTCCACTCACGCAGACGATTTTGGATGTCCGGGTAAGGTGGAGATAGGATCAATACATCACTATCCGGGCGGTTCTTCTTGTGCTTCACCGTGTGAGCTACAAACCGTGTCTTCGAGTTGCCTCTGTTGATCACCTTCAAAGACTTGGTCATTTCATCTACTACATCCGGAGACTCTACTTTGCTTGAAGAAGTCTCCGGATTTGTGCTAGCCGAGTAGCCGACTCACCGGTTTCTCCTGTTCGGATTGCTTTACAAGTCTTCTTCGTCTCTTGGTTTGTACCAGAGGGATTTCTCGGTTCGAGACGGTGTCCTCTCGAGTCTTGGGCGGTCAGGGCGGGCCGGTGTGCTTGTGTTTGTTTCGAGGAGCCGGCCGTCTGTGCTTGTCGGTTCTTCTCTTTTTGACGATCGAGAAGGAATTTGTGAGTCCTTCTCGACCGCCGCAGGGGCAGTGACACGGCTGCTTGGGCAGGTGACACGGCCGCTGCCAAGGTGACATGGCCGTGCCAAGGCAGGTGACTCTCGCTGCAGGGCAGGAGCATGTTTGGTTCTCTTTCTGCAGGGGCAAAAACTTCTTTTGGCACCGCAGGGCGCTTTCTTCTTGTTGGAGAGGAAGCAATGTGTCTTCGGGGTCACTGATTCCCCACTGTGTCACTCTCTTGGCGTAGCTCGCTTCGAGCACCGAGAGGTTAGCTCGAACATTTTCTTGTTAACATGGAAAGCCTTCCCATGTCTAAGAGGTGCTCCTTTCACCTCCAATAGCCGCCAATCACCAGGCCATATCCCGTAGATCCTCCAAATGACCCATCTTCTTTGAAGGACTTGTTTCCTACGTTCGGCAGAGTCTGTGATAGATAAACTCAGCCCAGCTTATCTTCTTTTTTCTTCGATTATTGCAGCCATAACAATCAATTTTGCCTTTGACAAAAGTCAAAGTCCAAATTTGATGTCGATACACTTGGCAACAATGTCCAACAATTTGTGATAATCCTCCTTCAAATAGCTCTTGTTTGTCGTGTATATTATTTTGTCAAAGAACGCTTGGCTATTTCTTTCCATGCTTCACCAAGTTTACGCCAACCTCCTTAATCTCGGATGCTCCTCTGCGGTAGTGAGCAATATTCACCAAATCCTTGGCAATATAGTCACCGCTTCCCGTGAATGATGACTTGATTCCTTCGTCCGTGAATCTCAAAGCATTCACGTAGAACCGTGCGACCTCCTCCACATAGGTCATAGGATATTCCAGCGTTAGAAACGGTTTCCCGACGTTTAACTTCTCCGCGATTTTCTTCACCAGGGTGTCGCTCGACCCTCGCTTCACCATTCCGTCGAAATCCACGGTCGAATCTGTGGATTTGTTTGTTTTCCCAACTTGGTAAAGTCATAAGTTGGTGCCATTTCTTAGACTAATTTCAAGAGAAATTCAGAATTTGATTTGAAGATTGATAGGGTTTCGAGAGTGTTTGCCTTTGCTTTTTGAGAGAGAGAGATTGAACAGTTTTTTAGAAGTGTGAGAGAGAAACGGACGGAAATGGTTTAAATATGGTTTATGAAAGGACGTGCAGACGGTTTTTGAATCGTGATCGAAATCAACGGCTTGGATTTCGCACGCATATTGAGCGCTTCATGTCTCGTATTTAATGCGGCAAGATTTATATCCAATCATAGGCTTGGTGTGCAGCTTTTTTGTCCTCATACACATCATCATTATGCCGACGTGTCTCTTAAAACATTCCCGCTAAGTCAAAAACGACTGCGTTTTTGTCACTTTGCTCATAAGTTAATCACCTTATCTCTTAGCCGATTTAACTCGCTTCTCACATTTCTCTTAGTGACTCAGCTATCACCGACTTGGTATAGTGACTTTCCGACATAATGATTTATTCGAAATGATTTTGTCTTCTTGACTTTTTTTTCACCTTCTTTCCTGTTCCATTTCTTTTCTTTGATTCTTCTCGTGTCTCAAATTAGCTCAATTAGTCCTAACTCATGTTTGAGTTCTTCAAATCTTGACTCACATAATGGTTTTGTGAAGATGTCACTAGTTGCTTGTCATTGAGATATATTCCAAGATAATGTCCTTCTTTTCAACATGATCTCTTATGAAATGATATCTGACATCTATGTGTTTTGTTCTTGAGTGCAACACAGATTTTGAGTGATTGCAATGGCACTTGTGTTATCACACATGATTGGTATTTCTTTTTCTTCAACTTCATAATCTCTCACTTTGTCTCATCCATAGACTTGGGCACAACACCGCCCGCAGCTATGTATTCTCGCCTCACCAGTAGAGGTGGCTATTGAGTTTTGCTTCTTGCTAAACCAGAAATTAGTCTGTTTCCAAGCATTTGACATGTGCCTCAAGTACTTTTCCTGTCCACTTTGCATCCAAAGATAGTCGAGTCTGAATAGCCAATTAGCTTGAATCCACCTTCCTTGATACCATAGCCCTACTTCTTGCTTCCTTTAAGTATCTCAATATTCTCTTAGTCATACAATCATATGGCTCTCTTTTGGAGCAGATTGAAATCTTGCACATACACCTACAAAGAAAGGAGATGTCCGCCCGCTAGCTAGCTGTGAGATAGAGCAGTGATCCAATAAGTGCTCAGATCTTGTTTGATCTACATGTGCTTGCCATCCGCATCCATGTCCATTTTGATGATGTGTTCATTGGTATTTTTACGTAAGACTTCTCCTCCATACCAAATTTCTTCATTAAATCTCTCGTGTATTTTGTTTGACTTATGAAGGTTCCATCCTTCACCTGCTTTCACTTGAAGTCCAAGGAAGAATGTCGCTTCTCCCATCATGCTCATTTCAAATTTGCTTTGCATGAGGTTTGAGAATTTTTCACACAACTCTTTTTGTTAGTGGATCCAAAAATGATGTCATCCACATATACTTGAACAAGCATTATACTCTTCTTGTCTTGAATTCTCAAGAGTGTTCTATCTACTTTTCCTTTTGTGAATCCATTTTCAGTCCAGAATTGTGACAGGTATCATACCATGCTCCGGGTGCCTGTTTCAACTGTGACAGGCTTTCTTGAGTTTGTATACTTTGTCTCCAAGAGTCTTCTCGCTCAAATCCTGGAGGTTGTTCAACATACACTTCTTCTTCCAATAAGCCATTTAGGAATGCACTTTTTACATCCATTTGATATACAATAAAATTTTTGTGAGTCGCATAGGCAAGAAACATCCTTATAGCTTCCAATCTTGCTACAGAGCAAATGTTTCATCAAAATCTATTCCTTCTTCTTGGCAATATCCTTTGGCTACCAATCTTGCTTTGTTTCTTACCACGTAACCTTCCTCGCTCATCTTATTTCAATACCCATTTGGTTCCAATAACATTTTGATGTATGGGTCTTTGTACTAATTCCCATACTTTATTTCTCTCAAACCGATTCACTCTTCTTGCATAGCTTGAATCCAATGTGTGTCATCCAATGCTTGTGACACATCTTTGGGCTCTATTCATGAGATGAAGCATGTGAACATTGCTTCTTGTTGAGTTCGATCTTGTCTTGACACCTTCTCTCATGTCTCCAATGACAAGTTCTCAGGTGGATGGTCTCTCACCATCTTACGCCAGTTGAAGTAAGTTAGCCGGATTCAATCGACTTGCGCTTGTGTTGCTTTGGTCGCTCTCGTAATCACTCACCAGTAGATTTTCCACCGCTTTTGAGACTCGCCTATCTCATCTTCTTCTCAATTGATAATCCCCGCCTTCAGCTTCTTGACAAAGATAGGGACTCTTCTGTGAGGTTGGATGTTTCACTTATCACCGACTCTTCAATGTCTTCTCCATTTATGTTTGCTCATCGAATACTACATGAATGGATTCTTCCGTAACCATAGTTCTTTTGTTGAGTATTCTCAGTAGGCTTTGCTTTCACCGAGTATCCTAAGAAGATACCCTCATCGCCTTTAGCATCAAAAGCCTTTAGGTTGTCCTTGCCATTATTGTGGATTTAAGCATTTACATCCAAATATCCTGAAATATGCAACATTTGGTTTTCTTCCACCCAGATCTCATAGGAGTCTTTGTCACCGCCTATTTATCATACATCCTGTTCGGGTGTAGCAGTCAGTGTTGATTGCTTCACCCAAAATCTTTTTGGTAACCCCGCACTAACATGGTCCTTGCCGCTTCTTTGAGGGTTCTATTTCTTCTTTCTCGCAATTCCATTCTCACGTGGAGTCCTTGTCCGATACCATGACCAATACCATTCTCAATACAATACTCGAAGTTATTATTCCATTGACAAACTCGGTTCCTCTATCCGATCTTATTTTGATAATGGTTTGACTCTTCTCATTTTGTATCCTCTTCATCACCGTGGTGTAGCTTTTGTAGAGTTTCTTTCTTCTTGCACATGAATATTGTCCATGTATATCTTGAGTAGTCATCTACTACCACCAGGGTGTATTTCTTTCCACTTATGCTTGCCGGTTCCATCCAAATAGATCCATGTGAAGCGTATGCAATATTCTTGTTGAGGATGGACATGTCTTTTCTTTTGAACGACGACTTGATTTGTTTTCCTTCTCGACATGCATCACATATACTCTCCTTCTTGTATACCGAGTCCTGAAGTCCTTCCACAAGATGACTTCTTGCTAGTTTGTTAATTGTTTTGAAGTTCAGTGACTCACTTTTGTGCCACATACCAACTTGATTCAAATTGCTTTTGCTAGTAGACAGAGTCTTTGGGTGTTGCAATGACCAATCCACTACATACATATTCTTCTCGTCGACATCCTTGCAGCACCACTTCATTTGATTCAATGCTTTTGATTTGACATATGCCCATGTTGAATCCAACATTGTAGCCCTTGTCACGAGTTGATCGATGCTTAGTAAATTGAAGTTTAGTCCTTCAACATATGCAACATCCGTGATTTCTAAACCATTTCTTTTGATGGATCCAAAGGTTTCTTATTTCACCAGAGCTTCATTTCCTCCAAATATGACTTTTGCTCCTTTGACTTCCTTGAATTTTGACAGATTTCTCTTCTTTCCTCGTCATATGTCCGGAATGTGCCACTATCCATGTACCAGGTTCCTTGGCACTCACTGCTCTTGAACTCGCAATCAAGGAAATCAAGTTTTAGGTACCCATTCTTGTCCTGGGTCCCGAGGGGTTAGAATTATAAGATGATCCAACCAACCTATAGCCAAATGATTTGACTCTAAGAGGTTGCCATCTATCGCACATGTAATCATAATCAATCCTGCAAATTGCTTGGGGGATTAAGGGTTCATATACAAATGCTCTTTTGTCTCAGATGCTGCGTGTATGTTTTAGCAATTGCCTTTCTTGGGTAATTGTGGTGTCTTTGAGTGTAGTGCTTAGGTGCATATGTGTGTCGATGAAAGCTCTTATACTTTTGGAATGGCCTTTGTTGAGTTCTAGGGCCTTGCCATTTGGGCTTGTATTCCATAAGTCTAGCCGATAGTTCACATTATCCCAATCACTTGGCTTGGATATTTTCTACCATTCCCATCATATGTATTTCTTTTATGAGTTTTCTGGATTTTTGGTAGCTCGCTTCTTCTTTTTACGAGTATTTTCTGCTTGGAGTCTCATTGAGGACTCGACCAATCTCTTCTCGCTTGTCCTTACAAAGACTTCTCAACTCGGTCAATTTTCCTTTTCCTTTGTAACCAAGGCCGCTTTGCTTAGTATTGTGCTTTGATTGAAAGTGTGTGCATCATTTAGAGTTTTGGATTTTTCGACTCTTCATGACTTGAAGATCCTTTTTCCAAAATTACTCCCGAGGTTTGACATGGCACAAAGGAATTGAATCCTAAGCCCTGTCTTGTCTCCACATTCTCTTTGACTCATAATAAGATCATCCAATGATTTAGATGCCTTAGTGAATGAGGCAATAACATTTTTGAGGTCATTCTCCTCTTTTCTATGGCAGCAATTTCTCGCTTATTAATTTAGCATTTTCACTTTTAAACTTTTATTCTCATCACCATTTGACTTAGAGTACTCACCCTTAGTCACTTGAGTTTTGATTTTTGAGTAGGTCAAGTTTTCCTCATTCAATAGTGTGTGTGAGGTTTTAATGTGCTCAAAGTCTTTCATCATTTTGCCTAATGAATCATAAAGATCAGCCGGGGATGATGAAGTGTGTGTCACACCACTATCACTAGTGTCCTCGAGCTTGTTGAGTTAGATTGTACCTCATCTTCTTGATCTTGTTCTTTGGCCATTAAGCGCATCAAGGCTTCTTCTTCGAGTCACTTGTGTAGTCAACTTCACCGCTTCGAGTCACCGTCTCTCCTTGACTTGGTTGTCTCAAGCCAGCCTCTCGACCATCATTGCCTTTTTCTTCTCTTGTCTTCTTTCTCTCAAGACCTTTCTTTCTTCTTCGCTTTCGACTTGTTGACTACAGGATATGAGCAAATAATGGCATAGTGACTGGTTGTCTACAATTCCAACATAGATATTCACCTTTTTGAACAAATTTTTCTATTCTTTGAGTTGTCACTTTGATACTCAACTTGTTGATGATCCGTCTCTCGGTTGGCCTATCATCCCTTGATTTGGAGGGAGCCGAGTGTCTTCCTCGAGGATTCACCCTTTCCTCTCTTGTAGTTCTTGTTAAAGAATTTGTTAAATCTTTTAACCATTAGGGCTATTTCTTCCGGGTCAATCGCCTCTTTGACCTCACTCTCCTTCCATCTTTGACAACTAGAGCACTGCTTTGGGTACAAATTGCCTCTTCCTTCCTGTCTTTTCCTTCTCACCAAACTCGTAGGCTTTGAGGTCCGAGAATAGCTCATGATTAGATGTCTTAGATAGGTCCATGGAGCTGTCTCAATGCCATGACCTTCATCTCCCATTCACCGAAGACTTTTTCGATCTTCATACACATTTCCTTCTCGTGTATATTCCTTTCCAAGTGTAGACAAATTCATTTGTGATTTCTCAAATCGAGCATCTAGTTGATCCAGGTTTTCTCCGAGATCATTTTAAAGTTCTCAAATTTTTGTACACCACTGATAGTTTGTTTTCTTTTGATTTGCTCCGAGCCTTCACAAATTAATGTCACTTGTCCTGCATTTCCTTAGCCGTTTTGCAAGATTTGACTTTATTGAACATGGCTTTGTCCAAGGTTTTGTACAGATGTCCTTGGCTACATTGTCCAGGTTGTATCTCTTTTCTTCCATCATTTGTCCACTCGCTTCTTGGTTTTTCAACCATGACTGTCCGTGTCGATCTTCTTCCCCTTCAAATTTTGCAACTCTTCGCAAACCGTGTTCACCTTTAATATTTGCAGAGGCCCATCTTCTATCACTATTCACATCTCATCATGTAATGCCGATAGATGAGCTCGCATACGAATTTTCCAATCATCAAATTCTTCAATAGTGAACATAGGAATGCGTGTTAGATTTGCTTCCATGATAATGACTTTTAATGATAGAAAAGAGTTTTGAAAGCTTAAGTACTAAAGCAGGACTTTGAAAAGTTTGGAGATCTAGTTCAAGAACTGCATGGAGGGTTCAATGAACCAACCGCCCGATACCACTTGTAGGTCCCAAGGGGTGTAAGTGTAAGGTTTAGAAGGGGGTTGAATAAACCTTACCAAATTTTCGATTTAGGCCTTTTAAATCTATTAGAGTTCTACACACCGTGTCCTGATGGACAATGAATTAGTCACTCAAGAGAGTCAATCTCTCAAATGACTCACCGAGTCATTATTGAGAGTAACTCACCTTGCTGGCTTTAATTTGACTCACCATGGTTTTGTTTTTCACAAAGACTTAACACCCTTAAGTCTGATTAAGCAAGTTTTTATAGTTTGATTTAGTACTTATAGATTATCAAATGGATAGCAAATTTATCAACAGATATAAGCAATTAAAAGTGCGTAAATTTAAATGTCGAAATGTAAATGACACAAGAAAGTTTTTATAGAGGTTCAAGACGGGGTAATTCTTCTACTCCTCTCTTCTCCAACTCCCCGGAGGAATCCACTAAGAATGATCGCTTACAAAGTGGTAATGCCCGATACAAGTCTTGATCACAACAAATGACTTGATCCTTTGGGACTCGATGCCGAGACGCCTTGATCACTCACCGGCTTCTCGCACGACTCAGCCTTCTTCACAGGGCAGTGCGCTTTGCTTGCTACTGTACACTTGCTCAAGCACCTTGATTTGATCACGAAGCCCTCCAAAAGCTTAAGACTTGGTTCACCTTGAACCTTTCTACAATCCTTCTTGGAATGTAGACCCCTTGTTTTCGATTTTCCTCTTCAACCGATCGATTGAAGTTGTCTTTCCTTCACAGGTAAGTGTTGATTGATGTACTTCGAGATGTAGGCTTGAGGATTGAGAATGTTTCATTTTTGATAAGCTTGTATATCTCACGTGTGTCATTCATCTTCTTCTCAAACAAACTCCTCACCTTTTATAGTAAACTTTCAAAAATTTGCCCGCTGAAGAGATAGGCTCATTTTTGAAAATCACTTTGCAAAATCCTTGGTATGCGCTTCTTGAATTGCCATTTCCTCGTATGAAATGTTTTATCACCTTTTCGAGTTCGACACGGTGTAGTGCTTCCCATCGTTCATTTCTTTTGCACGCTTCTCGGGATCGAGCACTCCAAGAAAGGTAGTATGGAGATATTACTTGTTTAAGTAAATCTCTTGATTTCTCGGCAACGGTTCTTTTACGCTTATCTCGACTGATCGCATTTCCTTGCTTTCCCTGGTGACTTAGAGTCGCCTTCCAATCATCGATGACTCTTCCGCACACTTCACCAGACTCGCTTCTTCGAGTTGACTTGACTGATGTTCCACTCACCGATCTCACCGCTTCTTCAATGAGTTCCCCGTCTGCTTTTCTTTGTTGTACTCGGTTGTCTCTCACAAGAAGTTTTCCTTCAAGCCTTCGATTGTCTTCTTGCAAGTTGGAGCGTAGGCCGACTTAACTCGCCTTGGCTGCCTCTAATTGTTACAATACATTTCAAAGCAAGAATTGGGAGCTAACTTTCTATTCTAAGTTTTACATGGCATTCATCAAAATCTAAACAATAAAATTCCTAACAATATGTGACGATGTCGAAGGGAAAACAGATCAAATCATCATTCAAAGAAAAGATCCGCCCATCTTCAACAAGAATATTACATATGCTACATATGGATCTATTTGGCCCAAAGGAACCAAATAGCATAAGTGGAAAGAAATACACATTGGTGGTAGTAGATGACTACTCAAGATATACATGGACTATTTTCATGTGTAAGAAGAAAGAAACTCTGCAACTAACTACCACAAAATGAAGAAAATTCAAAATGAAAAGAGCCAAACCATTATCAAAATAAGATCGTGATGCAGGAAACCGAGTTTGTCAATGGGATAATAACTCGCATCGTATTGAAAATGGCATTGGTCATGAATTATCTCGCAGAAGGACTCCACAAAGAATGGAGTTGCAGTAAAGAAGAATAGAACTCTCAAAGAAGCAAAGAAGGACCATGTTAGTCAAGTAGGGTTACCAAAAAGATTTTGGGTCAAGCAATCAACACAAAGATGCTACACTCAAAATAGATGCATGATAAAATGAGACAAATTGACAAAGACTCCCTATGAGATTTGGACAGGAGAAAACCAAATGTTGCATATTTTAGAATATTTGATGTAAATGCTTCATCCATAACAATGGCAAAAACAATCTAAAGGCTTTCGATGCTAAAGTCGGTGAAGGTATCTTCGGGATACTCAACAAAGCAAACCCTACAGAGTACTCAACAAAAGGACTATGGTGGTTGAGAGAATCCATTCATGTGGTATTCGATGAGCCAAATGTAAATGGAGAAGACATTGAAGAGTCACCGATAAGTCAATCATCCAACCATACGTAAGAGTCCCTATGTTGAAGCTAAAATCGAATTATAAACTCAAATGAAGATGAGATAGCCGAGACTCATAAAATGCCGGAAAATTTGCAGCTAAGTGATTGCGAGAGAGCGATCAAAGCAACACACCGCTAGACGATCAATCCACTTAACTTACTTCAACCTGATGTAAGATGGCCGAAAGACCATCCACCGTAACTTGTCATTGGAGATATAAGAGAATGTATCAAAACAAGATCCGTAACTCAACAAGAAGCTATGTTCACATGCTTTATCTCACAAATAGAGCCTAAAGATGTGTTACAAGCATTGATGACACACATTGGATTCAAGCTATGCAAGAAGAGTCAATCAGCTTTGAAAGAAATAAAGTATGGGAATTAGTTCAAAGACCCACCCATCAAAATGTTATTGGTACTAAATGGGTGTTCGTAAACAAGATGAACGAGGAGGGTTCTGTGGTAAGAAACAAAGCAAGACTAGTAGCCAAAGGATATTGCCAAGAAGAATGAATAGATTTAGATGAAACATTTGCTCCTCGTAGCAAGATTGGAAGCTATAAGGATGTTTCTTGTCTATGCAGCTCACAAGAATTTTATTGTATATCGATGGATGTAAAAAGTGCATTCCTAAATAGTTTATTGGAAGAAGAAGTGTATGTTGAACAACCTCCAGGATTTGAGCAAGAAGACTTTGGAGATAAGGTATACAAACCCAAGAAAGCTCAGATGGATTGAAACAGTGCACCCGCAGCATGGTATGATACTTTGTCACAATTCCTAACCGAGAATGGATTCACAAAAGGAAAAGTGGATAGAACACTTTTCGTAATTCAAGACAAGAAAAGTATACTACTTGTTCAAATATATGTGGATGATATCATCTTTGATCCACAAACAAAGAGTGTGTGATAAATTCTCAAACCTCATGCAAAGCAAGTTCGAAATGAGCATGATGGGAGAGCTAACATTCTTCCTCGACTCCAAGTAAAAACAAACAAGGATGGAACCTTCATAAGTCAAACAAAATACACCGAGAGATTTAATGAAGAAATTTGGTATGGAGGAGAAGTCTTCTCGTGAAAATACCAATGAATACATCACCAAAATGGACATGGATGCAGATGGCAAGCCCAGATCAAACAAGATATAGAGCACTTATTGATCATTGCTTCCGTCTCACAAAGAAGCGTGCCGTACATCACCTTTGTTGTAGGTGTATGTGCAAGATTTCAATCGCTTCCAAAAGAGAGTCATATGACAAAGAAATGCTAAGAGAATCTTGAGATACTTGAAAGGAAGCCAAGAAGTCAAGGTTATGGTATCCAAAGGAAGGTGGATTCAAGCTAATTGGCTATTCAGACTCGACTATGTCCGATGCGAGTTGACAGAAAGCACCTCGTGCACATGTCAATCGCTTGGAAACAAAGTCGATTTCCTGGTTTAGCAAGAAGCAAAATTCAATAGCCACCCTACAAAATTTGCAGCGTATACATACATAGCAAAACAAACAAGGCCCAAATCCTATGGATGAGGCAAAGAAATGAGAGACTATGAAGTTGAAGAAAAGGAAATTCCAATCATGTGTGATAACACAAGTGCAATTGCAATCACCGTAACCCGTGTTGCACTCAAGAACAAAGCATATCGATGTCGATATCACTTCATAAGAGATCATGTTGAAAAGAAGGACATCATATTGAATATATCTCAACCGATAAACAGCTATCGACATATTCACAAAACCATTATGTGAGTCAAGATTTGAAGAACTCAAGCATGAGTTAGGTTAATCGAGCCGAGCCGACACTCAAGACTCAAAGAAAAGAAATGGAACACAAAAAGAGAAAAAGGATCAATTCTCAAAATCACCTAAATGAATCACCATGTCGGAAAGACAAATATACCAATTAGCTGACAAATGAGTCACCGAGAAAACTATGACCGTAAGAGTTAAATCAACCTAAGGGATAAGTCGAGTCATTTATGAGTAAAGTGACAAAAACGCAATGCTTTTACTAAGCGAATGTTTTTAAGAATGACGCCAAGATAATGATGATGTGTACGTACAAAAAGTCTGCATACCAAGCTTATGATTGATATAAATGTCGCCGCATTAATTAAATGCTAATCGACGCAAAATCTAAGCCGCTGATTTCGATCACATTTCAAAACCACCCGACGCCCTTTCGTAAACCATACTTAACCCATTTTCGCTCTGCTTTTCTCACATATCACCAAAACGGTTCATTTCTATCTCGTAAGCAAAGGCAAAACTCTCTCAAAACCCTCTCAAGATTCAAATCAAATTTCTAAGTTTCTTTTCGTGAAATCCTCAAAAATGGCATCAACCTATGATTTTGTCAAGCTAGAAAGCAAATCCACACAGGGTCGACTCGTGATTTCGAGGTCATGGTCAAACAGGTCCGATGACGCCCTCATAAAGAAAATCGCTGAAAAGCTCGAAAAGTCCGGCTAAAACCATTTCTCGACGATGGAGTTCTCAATGACCTACGAGAGAGGTCGCACGCTTCTACGTGAACGCCGAGATTCACGATGAAGGGATAAAATCATCTGCTCACGGAAAGAAGTTCACCATCTCTCGCCAAGATTTGGTAACATCGCCACTACCGACGGAAGGAGCATCGAAATCAACGGCCGATGTAAACCTGGCCGCCGCTGAAGGAAGTAGCCAAAGTCCGACTATGCCGATAAAATAGTTTACACAAAGAAACAAGAGGTTGTCAAGAGGACTACCACAAATCGTTGGACATAGTTGCCAAATGCATGTAGACATCAAATTTAAGTACTTTGACCAATCACAAAAGCAAAGTTGATCGTAATGACCGCTATCATTGAAGAAAGGAAAATAGACTCCGAGTTTGTCTACAAAGATATGCCGTAATGTAGGGAACATATCCTTCAAGGAAGATGGTGCATTTGGAGGATCCCTTGATATGGCCTAGTGATTGGCCGGCCGATGGAGGTGAAAGGAGTCCTCTTAGACATGGAAAGGCGTTCCATGTAAACAAGAGGATGTTCGATCAAACCTCTCCGGCGCATGTAAGAGAGCCTACGCCAAGAGAGTCGACACGAGTGGGGAATCACCACCTCAAGATAGAGCTTGTTTCCTCTCCACCAAAGAAGAAAAGTGCCTCGCAGCCGCTAAGAGAATCACGCTTCTCGCAGCCTTCTAAGAAGACATGCTTCCCGCCTCGCAGCTGAAAAACACTCGCTCGCAGCTCGTGTCTCCGCCTCAAAGAAGCCGGCGAGAAGGACTCTCAACTACCTTCTCCGATCGTCAAAAAGAGGAGAACTCGATAAGCCAAGATGGCCACCCTCGAAGAAAACACCAAAGATCGCCCCGCCGCCAAGACTCGTAAGAAACTCTCTCTCAACCGTAAATCCTCTCGGTACAAACTAAGAGACGAAGAAGAATCATCAAGCACTCCGAGCTTGAGAAACCTACCGAGTCACCCACTCACCGAGCAGACACGGAGAGAGCCGAGAAGTAGAGTCTCAGATATTATAGATGAAACAAATAAGTCTCGTCAAGGCGATCAAAGAGGCAAATCAAGACACAATCGTTGTTCGCACAAATGAGACACAAGAAGAAGTGAAAGAGATGATGATGTGATGATCCTATCCCCACTTTATCCGACATCCAAAATCTTCTCAGAGAGGAGAAAGTGGAAATTGAGTCAATCCAGGAATGGTTCCAACGGCCCGAGTTTATCGGAAGAAGAGGAACTGATGAACTTTCTTGAGTAACTATTGTGGTCCAAGCATTGATGAAGAAAATTGCACAGATATCTTGCATCTTCAAAGACAAAGAGAAGGAGAGACAAAGGAGAAGGAAGTCAAGACGTGAGAAGGCCAAAGATCTCGCCCTATCACCGCACTACGTAACACACACATCATCTCCTTGACGCCTTATTAGATATCGATGAGGATCTGATCCCCGCCTTGCCACCGAAGAGTTGCAAATGCAAAGCAAGCAATGCTTGAATCCGCATTTTCATGAGAAGAGAATGATGGAGGGACCAGGAGAGTCCTCCAAAACACACTGAAATCGATCCAATGGGAGAGTAGCAAAAGAAATCGCCACCGTTGTTGCCGCCACCACTTCCTCACTCACTCGGAAGAAGGAATTAAGGAATCGCGATGAAACCGGGTTAGTGGGGACCCTAGTCGAGCCAACCCCTAATGAAGGTGTCTTACCACCGCCCCAATGGCTGAACACTCAAGAGAAAACAATGAGTTTGGAGACGAGTGACCCCATTCCAAGTCACTCACCGGTGCGCCACCGAGAGGAAGAAATCCCCTCCACTGCAGCAAGGTCGGAGGATGTTGATGACTCCACAACGAATTTAGGAGGCGAAGTGGAGAAAGTACAAACACAAAATACACAAAGAAGTTGCTATCAACGAAGCTCGCATGCTTGAGATTGTCTCACCGAGGTGCCAATCGCTCAAGGCGAATGACGCGCGATGCGCCGAGGCACAGACGGAATGCCCGGGAGTTAACACTCATGGATGAAAGTGCAATCCATGGGGTTGAGACTCCAATGGATGCCACTACAGAAGACCCTAAGACAACTACACTCACCGAAAGGAAGTCCAGCCTCGCCAGCTTGATACCGCAGAGGTAATGAAGGCCAACGGGAGGTTGAGACTTCCTGGTAAAGAAGTCAAGAGAGAACATTCCTCCCGCTATCATTGATCCATCCGAAAAGGAGATAAGTGCGCTTCATGATTCCCGCATAATAATCTCGATGTAACTTTTCCGGGGATCGGAAGGACGGTAAAAAAGCCGAGTCATCCCCGTGATGATCCAAAAGACTCACCAGGATGTTCCAAGCACGAGCAAGTCCGATCTCAAGACTACTCAAACTTTCAATTTTGATGGTGAGCCACCAATGGAAATCTCATCATCGTCCGATGACGCTTCGAGCAAGGCCGAGGACCACCCACTAATCGAGAAACCAAATGAGACCGACGGCTATTGAGACAAATGAGGCTCAAGCCGGGTCCACTTCACAAAAGACCCCAACAAATAGAGTCCATCACAGTCCCCAAGTCCGCAAAAGCAGGTTTGGCTCCAAAAGGAAATTCACGCGCACCTTTCATCATTGAGCAAATCCTACCGGGCCGTGATGATTCCTTTGTAGAATCATTTCCTTTCTCTCTGAGGTACCCGACCTCCCGACGAGTCGTAGAACAATCTCGCTTCCACGGGACAAGACCATGTCCTTCCATCCGACACCATCGCTCCAAATGACTATGACTTTGACGTCATAGGCCGCCACCGCAACTAAGAAACAAATGAAGTTCGGGAGGTGTTCAAAGCATTATTTGTCGAAATTGAACGGATGGAGAGGCACCAGGCCTCTATGGACATGAGATCGATAATAGAGATGCTAACCTTACCGCCGACTCGAGAGGCATAACAATGAATCGGAATGGTGGCAACAAAGAAGAAAAAATGCGTGTGGAACAAGCTAGATATTTCGTAACATTGTTCAACAAGTCGCCGTCCGGAGAGCGAGAATGCCGATGCAAAAACGAAATTGAGAGAACACATTGAGCACATGCATGAAGCTCACACCGCCGAGATAAAGTCATTGCGAGCAAAATAAGAGTGATCTCCAACGTATGGAAGAAAACATAGATAGAAAATTCAGCCTTCTCATAGCCGAGATGAAGCTAATTTCATCGTAGTCCAACGCTACTCGCCCGAATTTCGTGCAAGATACTCCGCAGCAGACTCGAGGCAAAACTCAATCGCAGGCTCGACTTCCCGCTTGCCAAAGATGTTTCCGTGGGTTCCTCTCCTATGATGTTGCCAAAAGGGGGAAGAGGAATACCTTAAAGCGCTAAAGAGATCCTCAAGTCGAAGAGGGAGCAAATGTGGAAGGGAAAGACAAATTGAGGAAGTTACAAGGAAAAAGAAAGGAAAGTCTGCTGAGGGGGAAGAATCGAGAGATGTGACCTTAATGATTACACAAACCCCCAACAAGGTCTTGTCACAAATGATATTATCAAAAAACTCCCAAAGGATTTCGCCACTCCAACACTCGCTATATCTATGGCCGAAAAGAGAAAGACAATTGAAGCTGGATGGAGGAAGTGGAAGGAAGGATGGATGCCCGAGTTATGAATATCTTGAAACAACATGGAGGCATTCTAGTAGACAGAGACACTTATGCCATCTCGTATGCCGAATCGAGCCAAGATCGCTTGATGAATTTAAAACGCCGCATCTCAAGGATACTTTGCAAACATGTCCATGGCTCAAGCTTGGGACTTGTACCGGGAAAAGGGTCTCACGCTATGTGAAGAAGCCGACAGCAGCAGACACCGCAAACACTCACTGGTCACTCCGCTAGTCACTCACCGGAAAGAAGAAGACCCCAAGACAATACACGCCTGAGGAAGAGGAAGAAGCAAAGGGGAGGAAGAGGTTTCACTCCAGGCCTCGCCTAAAACATTGAGTACATAGATCCAGGCAAGAAAGGAGGGATCTACTGGGCTGGTCTTGACCAAGTAGCCAACTGCAAGGGCTAAAAGCAATGCCGAGTATGCGAAAAGAATCGGGCAAGAAAATAAAAGACAAACTCGCTTTGGGAGGAGAGACAAGAGAGATTAAGAAGAGATGAAGTCGCCTGAAGGCATATGAAAAGAAGAAGAAGGCACAAGATGAGAAAAAGAGAAGAAGACCAAGATGACAGAATCAAGAAGATGAAAGAAGGAGACAAATAAGGAGATGAAGTGTTGCTATTCACTTCCTTCATGTATTTTACTATGTAAATACATAATATGTAAGTCTTCTCAGAATAAATCAGAATTTTCTATTTTTTTGGGTAGACATAAATGTTTGCTTTGATACACCTTGTAAACAAGCTTGTGTAATGTAACAAGAATGTTATGATCAATAAAAGAATTGATTCTACGCATACATTCTCTCGTGGAATGCACTATATGTATGTATCTTTGCTATTTACATTCTCAATGTTTTAAGTTTTGCATCATCAAAAAGGGGGAAATTGTTGGGAAATTTATTGTTTAGATTTTGATGAATGCCATGTAAAACTTAGAATAGGAAGTTGGCACCCCATTTTTTGTTGTAAATCGCATTGTAATAAATAGCTGGTCAAGCAAGCCGAGTTAAGTCACCTATGCCCAAACATGCAAGAAGACAACCGAGACTAGAAGGAAGACTCCGCCAAGACAACCGAGTATGGCAAAGAAGAGAAGATGGGAACTCGACAAGGAGCAAACAGATGCAAAATGAGTGGAGTATTAGTCAAGTCAACTCAAGATAAGCCAAGTCTCAAGTTGAAATGACAAGAGTCATCCAAAGATTGGAAGTCGACTCTAAGTCACCTGGGAAAGCAAGAAAATGCAAAAGTCGAGATAATCAAAGAGATCCGCTGTACGTAAATCAAGAGAATTACTTAAACAAGTGATATCTCCATGCTACCTTTCTCAAGTACTCACCCTGCGTGCAAAAGGAATAAACCAATGGGAAGCACTACACCGTGTCGAACTCAAAAGTCAAGAACATTTTATACGAGGAAGTGGCAAATTCAAGGATTGCAACAAGACAAGCCAACGCCCACAAGTGACTTTCAAAAATAAGCCTATCTCTTCAACGGGCGATTTTTGAAAGATCACTATAAAAGGCCGAGGAATAACTCGAGAAAAGGTTACGAAGGTTACCTTGACTGTAACTACGAACATTCAAGAAAACATTTGAATCAGAACCAAAAAACATTCTCAAATCATTCAAGATTAATCCTCAAGCCTACATTACGAAGAAAATCAATCCAACACTCACCGTGAAGGAAAGATAGCTTCAATCAAATGAAGAGGAAACTTTAGAAGAAAAGGGGGGTCTACATTCCACGAAGGATTGTAGGAAGGTTCAAGGTCGAACCAAGTCTTGAGCTTTTGGAGGGCTTCGTGATCAAATCCAAAGAGCTTGAGCAAGTGAGTCAGTAGTAGCAAGCGCAAAGAAGAGGAGGTGAAGCCTACTAAGAAGCCGAGTCGCACTTACGAGAAGCCACCGAGTGATCAAGGCGTCTCCAGATCGAGTCCCAAAGGATCAAGTCACCTGTGGTGATCAAGACTTGTATCCGGATCCACAGCTACCACTTTGTATACTCGATCAATACCTAGTGGATTCCTCCGGAGTTGTAGAAGAGAGGAGTAGAAGAATTACCCCATCTTCGAACCTCTATAAAACTTATCGTGTCATTTACATTTCAATTTTGGATTTTAAGGTACTTAGAAGACTACTTGAAGACATGCATGCATGGTGGTGAATTTTAGAAGACTTGAAGAATAAGTTTGTTAGAGAAATTGACTACAAGGTAAGATTTGTACACTAGAACCCTTCTTTCTTCTTCTCCCAATTTTATTTAAATTTTAACACCCCTTTTTTCATTTTTGAGAAATAGGGGCTGACCTTAGGTGATTTTGGAGTTGAACCAAAAATCCCAAATTTGAAGCTTCAACTAGTTTCAAATCACCTACTACACAAGGTAAAGTGTAGTATTTCCAATTTTCTTATCTTCTTCTATTTTCTCCATAATTTTCACTCATTTTTCTAACTCCAAATTTTTGATATTTCTTGACTTAGGGGCTGACCTAAGTAACCTCATACAAAGTTGTGAAATTATCCTTTTATTTCACAAATTTCCAAATTTAAGATGGGTGGAAAATTCTTTCAACTTCTAGGTGCTTTTGTTAAAATGCATGTAGAGTTTTGATCATGAGCACTTGAGATATATAATTTATGTATTGCATGTCAATTTTATGTATCAAGTCATGAAATTTCTCAAGTGTTGCTCAAAATTGCTATTTGTTGAACTTTAGGTGCATGCATGTACAATTTAATGTTCTATTTGATGAATTCTTGTATGAATTGGACATGCATGTGTATGATCTTTGAAATCCATGTTTTGGATGACTTATAACCTGAAAAGTCGAGCATAATTGATTAAATTTCAATTTTGGACATAAAAATGCAAAATGGAAAGTTGGTGGACTAAATTGCAAGAAAATAAAACTTAAGGGACCCTCTGCAAATTTCGAATTTTGGGACTGTACTCAGGTTCAAAAATGACTTTTGGACATTTTGATAAAAGTTTTAGAGTTTTAAGATAAATAAAATCAACCTTTAAAAGCCCAAGGACTAGATTGTAAAATTTTTGAAGTTTAAGGGCTACTTTGTAATTTCTAAAACTGTACCAGACCTTACTTTCAAAATTTGAAATTTTCACTCTTAAGGGACTGGAAATGACATATTTTAAATGTATTCCAAAATCCAAGTGTTTAGAGCTTGAAAGTAATTTTACTAAAATTGAGGGACCGAATTGTAAAAGATTAAAATTGAGCACCCAAATGAAATTTCCAGGACTTATGCAGCCCATGCACCTGTAAATACTAATGTAACTATAACTTAATTATATTTTGGACCCAAGGTTCAAATTTCATAACAATTGACCCCTAAAAGCCTTAAAGGCAATTATTTCAAAATGGGACAAAAATGAGATTTTCAAAAGTTAAAGGACCTACACTTATTTCCTTTAAAAACTGATTTTGTCCCAATATCCTACTAACCTTAGTGACATTTTTCAACTGGAATCACATTAAAAGCCCTTCCGGTTTGTGAGTTCCGATTGTTTTAAACTTAAGGCCCGAAATGACAATTTTAAATAATTTGGGGCCAATGTGAGAATTTTATAAAAACTCGATCTCAAAACTTTAAAACCTGAATCTCTGAACAATTTAGAGATTTTAGGAACTGACCTCATAATTTTTCAAGGTCGGGATATTTATTTATTCAATTTTTAACCCCAAAAGTATTGGTTTTTACAAAACGGGCTAATTGTAAATTTTCTTTTATCAAGGACCTAATTCAAATTATTTTCCTTTTACTAAAATAGCCCTGGACCCTCCTACTTTAATTATTAAATAAAATATTTTATTTTCTCAAAAACCCTTGACTTATCGGATCGCTTGACCGACATCACCCGATCGCGAGCGACTTCCTCGCCTTCGCGATTTTGAATCTATAATGGGACTTATGTTCCACCTAATCTTTCAAGATATCGAATATTGCTTATCCTCCCGATAATCATCTTCATCTAAATAACTCCACCAACACCATAATTGCCACTCACATTTTTCAAAATTTTCCCCGAATCGCTTCCCTAAATCAATAATACTCGATCGCCGATTGACTACCTAAACTTGTTTTTTACTTTCTTGCCGAGTCAACTTGGTGTGTTGAGCTCACAAATGTAACGGATACGCCGGGGATGGAACCGGCAGCCTTACCGCTATTCCACTCTTCCTACCCATCGCCCTAATCCCGCAATCGAGGGACGAGTTTGTCCAAGGGGAAGCGGGTCGTAGTACTTGAGGTATAATCATGATTATGACAAATCCGAGCCTTGCTAGCTCCAAAGGTGGATTTTGTCTTTGCCTATGGAGCGATAAGGTGACATGTCTGACCATCTTGCTCGGGAGTTACAAGGAAGAACGAAGGAATCGCCGTCGATCCACATGATTCCTGAGTTAATCGGACCCGCTTGGTTGGCGCTACAAACCGACGCAACCGCTACTTGTATTTCATTGGTTGGTGCTACAAACCCGCGCAACCATTATTTGTCTTGCATAGATTGGCGTTACATTCGACGCAATCCTACCTGTCTTGCCCAATCACTTAGTCTTGTGTGACCACGAACTATTTTCTTAAATCGTATAAGTATATTAACTAAATATATTTATTACGACGCTTGTGGATCGTGGTGTGAATTCATGCATCACATATCACGCGTTTTCATATAATCAAGTTTTCTCGCATTAACTATATATCGCCACACTTGCACACGATCACCCCATCCACTAATTCTGTCTCATCCCCACCTGTTTTCTAACCTTTAGATGAGGACTTCGTTGAACATGTTGAATCAACCACGGACTGAGCTCATGTACTCCGCTTGTGGGACTTACTATCTTTTATTGTTGATGTCGCTGGACTTGTTTCTTTTATTTGCTGTTGGACTCTTTTATTTTCTTTTCATTCCGTTCAGAATCGAAGGGCGAGGACCTTTACTATTAAGTTATTATCTTTAGTTGATTTCGGGATGTAATTCGGATATTTGTGAGACCGTAAGTTGTAATTTGTTCTTGTTCTTTATTTCCGCTACTATTCGACTGTTTACATTGGGTTTTCGTGATATTCGCTTCAGATCGCTTGGTTATTTGTATTTAAGTTTTGGATCATCGCCGCCCCCATCCTGGGGCGTGACAATATCAATCGTTATTACCATCGGATCATTTTGTCCTACCTCAATTTCCCGGAGGTCGCGCCATCAAAACCGATTGGGCTTGCTTTTTGTATACTCATGACTTAAAGATCTTTTTGGCGCACGAGCCAAATTTTGCATATTCTTTCTTCTTGCACTCTACGTGTAACCTCTAGAAGGTCCTCCCAATCATTTGTATCACCCCTCGGGCGAGGTAAGTTGTCATCTAACTTGTCTTGCTTGAGCAAGAATGCTCACGAGGTCGAGCCCTTCGTCCCGTAGTTTCAAAACATGCTTCGGATCGACTACACGAATGGTGCCGAATCGGCGATGTTGGCTTCATCGCCCGGGCTAATTTTTAGCCTCGCATTCGCTTTCTCATCCGCACAAAGTTTTTCAGGTAACCTTGTTGTATAAGCCTTTCTATCTCATCCCTCAGTTGGAAATATTCCTCAGTATCATGACCATGATCCTTGTGGAAATGACTAAACTTACCGTTATCTCTTCTTCCAGGGGTTGTTCTCATTTTTTGGGGCCATTTTAACATGTTCTTCCCTTCGATAGCCATTAGCGCATGCACCCATGGTACGTTCAACGGAGTGTACTTATTGAACCTTCCTGTTCGCGGGCGATCCTGATCTCAACCTCATTCAGGATCTTTTTCAGATCGAGTACATGGTCCCTTTCTACGATCTCTTCTGCCTCTACCTCTTGGTTGGCGACCGACCATTCCTGGTCTTTTAAAGCGTTCATCTCCTCCCCTGGTCTTTTAAAGCTTTCATCTCCTCCTCCTGGATATAACGTTGAGTCATTTCCATCAGTTCCTCTTTATCTCTGGGGGATCGCGAGCTAGCGCTGATGCGAGTGGCCCCTTTTTCAATCCATGCACCAATATGTTAGTCATTATATCGATCCTCATGTCTTGCACCTAGAGTGCCTCGTCATTAAATCGATTAATGAACTCTCGAAGAGGTTCATCCTCAGATTGTCGATTGTATAGAGATGGGTCACCGATCTTCGAGCTCGCTTTTGGCAGCTTAACCGATATAAAAATATTCTTGTTAACTGATCGTATGAAACAACGCTTCCCATGGAAATGCCTGTAAACCACTCTTGGGCCTTTCCCTTCAAGGTTGTGACAAATATTTTGGCGTTCATTTCGTCCGATTGCCCATATAGTTGCATCAAGTGATCAAAAATTGTTAGATGTTTGTAGTCCTGGGGGTGAGTAATGTTTAGAAGGGGGTTGAATAAACCTTACCAACTTTTTTGATTTTAGTCCTTTTTAAAATAATACGAGTTAATTTCACAAACTAAGTCCTTGAGGGACAGCTAAGTTAGTTAACCAAATAGAGTTAGCCACTCAACGCACTGATTGAGCCGTGATAGAATAACTCAGCTTGTTTAGTATAAACCTTAACATGGTTGTGATAAGATTTTAAGCGGAAGACTTAACACACTTGAATTAGGTTTAAGTTTATTTTAACACTTGATTTTAGCACTTTGTAAATTATCAGTTGGATAGCGAATTATCAGC